>WNGS01108852.1:0-10303 GCA_020271785.1 Procambarus virginalis | reverse complement strand
ACCCATGTGGTGTACACTCACCCATGTGGTGTACACTCACCCATGTGGTGGTGTACACTCACCCATGTGGTGGTGTACACTCACCCATGTGGTGTACACTCACCCATGTGGTGTACACTCACCCATGTGGTGTACACTCACCCATGTGGTGGTGTACACTCACCCATGTGGTGGTGTACACTCATCCATGTGGTGGTGTACACTCACCCATGTGGTGGTGTACACTCACCCATGTGGTGGTGTACACTCACCCATGTGGTGGTGTACACTCAGCCATGTGGTGTACACTCACCCATGTGGTGGTGTACACTCACCCATGTGGTGGTGTACACTCACCCATGTGGTGGTGTACACTCACCCATGTGGTGGTGTACACTCACCCATGTGGTGGTGTACACTCACCCATGTGGTGGTGTACACTCACCCATGTGGTGGTGTACACTCACCCATGTGGTGGTGTACACTCACCATGTGGTGGTGTACACTCACCCATGTGGTGGTGTACACTCACCCATGTGGTGGTGCACACTCATCCATGTGGTGTACACTCATCCATGTGGTGTACACTCATCCATGTGGTGGTGTACACTCATCCATGTGGTGGTGTACACTCAGCCATGTGGTGGTGTACACTCAGCCATGTGGTGGTGTACACTCAGCCATGTGGTGGTGTACACTCAGCCATGTGGTGGTGTACACTCAGCCATGTGGTGGTGTACACTCAGCCATGTGGTGGTGTACACTCAGCCATGTGGTGGTGTACACTCAGCCATGTGGTGGTGTACACTCAGCCATGTGGTGGTGTACACTCAGCCATGTGGTGGTGTACACTCAGCCATGTGGTGGTGTACACTCAGCCATGTGGTGGTGTACACTCAGCCATGTGGTGGTGTACACTCAGCCATGTGGTGGTGTACACTTAGCCATGTGGTGGTGTACACCAACACACTGAGCCATGTGGTGTAGTACGCCAACATAGCCATGCCTGCCAGCATGGCCATGTTAGCAGCTGTGTGTGTATAGCAATGTTAACACGGCGACTGCCTCAGTTACTCTCACCTTCCCTCTGTTAGTTACGTCGCTGGTGGTGAGTTAGCACAAGTCTGGGTTAGCTAGCCTGACAACACTGGTTATTTAACATTGGTTAATCATTTCTGTGTTAACTGTATCATTCGTCACTGAGGTGTTATCTGGTTATCATGGTTGTTATCTGGTGGGAGTTAGTGGTTGACCTCGCCACGAGAGGTCACGTGCACGAGGTCACCTCTTACACACCATTCATGACCCTCGCATCACGGGACCCGCATTACGTCACACCTGAGCAGGTCACTGATTGGCTGCCTGAGATGAGTGGGCGTGGTTCTTGACCACTACCCTGCGGGGGTTCCACTTATCAATATCTTACCCCCAAAAAAACTATCACCAAATTCATGTAATGAGTAGTTTATCTTGTGGAACATGTTTGGCAGTGTATGTGAGGGCCTGGCGGCGTGAGGAGGAGGAGGAGGAGGGCTTGTTCAGGTAGCCAATCATGGCGAGGTGAACAGCCCGTTCTGCAGGCCAGTCAGGTACGCACTGTTATCAAACCACCTCTGGAGGCTAGGAACGAACACCGGCCTGCCCTGCAACGCACTCCCAAAATTCGCTCTATTTCCTTTTTCAAATTTCCGCTTCGAAAGAACGTTTCTACTTATAATGTTCTCACTATATACTTTTATAGTTCTTATATACTTATTTTGGGTGATTTAGAAAACATTGCAACAGACAGAATACGGATTACTGTCACCCAGCGCTCTGCGTCTGGGAATGTTTACCTGTGTTGCGGGAGCCGCTTCCATTCATTCGCGCTGGTCCGAGTTACTGATCGTTCCGTTAATGATCGCTCATACTCTTTTATATATACTTCGACACATATTCCTCATAACCAAAACGATCATTAAACGCATTTTTACCGAAATAAGTATACGAATAAGCTCATGATCCATCTTGCTATCACTGAAAGCATGTTGCATAGTCTGTGAAGTTGTCCAAAACAAACGAAATGTAAAGAAAGGTGTCCATTAGCGTGATACAAGGAGCGGGATATTCTGATCTGTACTTGCTAAGGCGACTCAAGCTTGGCCACCAAATCTTCATAAGGAAGAAGCATTAATTAGCAAATTCCTCGAGCTTGAAGAATTTTATGTTTACATATTTGGACGAAGTGAATGTTTGGGAATGTTTAAAGAGATTTAGGTATAATAGTACAGAAAGTGGGTTACGGGCATGTGAATACAGGCTACATATGTGGTGTTGTTCCTATGTGTAGGCTACCCATGTGGTGTTGCTCCCATGTGTAGGCTACTCATGTGGTGTTGTTCCTATGTGTAGGCTACCCATGTGGTGTTGCTCCCATGTGTAGGCTACTCATGTGGTGTTGTTCCTATGTGTAGGCTACCCATGTGGTGTTGCTCCCATGTGTAGGCTACCCATGTGGTGTTGCTCCCATGTGTAGGCTACTCATGTGGTGTTGTTCCTATGTGTAGACTACCCATGTGGTGTTGCTCCCATGTGTAGGCTACCCATGTGGTGTTGTTCCCATGTGTAGGCTACCCATGTGGTGTTGCTCCCATGTGTAGGCTACTCATGTGGTGTTGTTCCCATGTGTAGACTACACATGTGGTGTTGTTCCCAAGTGTAGACTACCCATGTGGTGTTGTTCCCATGTGTAGACTACACATGTGGTGTTGTTCCCAAGTGTAGACTACCCATGTGGTGTTGTTCCCATGTGTAAACCATGTGTATGACATGTATGACAGTGTATGTCATGTGTGTGACAGTGTGGCATTTCCTTAATCTGCACTAGACAGTGGCGTATGTAACTATCTTCACGCCACCGTACACACCTGTTCAACGGTGTTCAGGAACTGAACAGTGAACATTCCTCTCGTGTAAAATGTCAAAGTTTCTTCAGGTTAATACAGTAACTTACAGTGAAATATTCTCATAGCAGGTGAACACCTCGCTCCCAGAACCATTAACAATATACTTACCTGCGCATGTATTAACGCCCCCTGTATAAAATCACTATGCATAAAAGCACTATGTATACAAGTTTGACTCACCCATTCGCAGCCTTCCCCAGCTTATCGGGCGTCTTTACCTGTAAAAAAAAAATGCGCCTTAGATGTAGTGAACATAGATAAGGATCATAATTTACTCTAGAGCAATGTTTATTTATTTATTTATATATATATAATGTGTATAAATTGTCAACCACATCACCTCGATATAATTATGTCATTAACATGGGTACTGAAAGGCTCGAACCGCCGACCTCACGAGACAGTAGCTCTGTTCATAGCAGAGACGATAGGGCTTCTGTCTGCTACTTGCGGGGTCGGTGGTCCAGACGCCAAGACTTGACAGGGATCGAATACAATACTGGCGAGATGTCACCCACAGATGTCTCCCACAAATGTCACCCACAGCTGTCACCCACAGCTGTCTCCCACAAATGTCACCCACAGCTGTCACCCACAACTGTCACCCACAGCTGTCACCCACAGCTGTCACCCACAGCTGTCTCCCACAGCTGTCACCCACAGATGTCACCCACAGCTGTCACCCACAGCTGTCACCCACAGCTGTCACCCACACATGTCACCCACACCTGTCACCCACACCTGTCACCCACACCTGTCACCCACAACTGTCACCCACAACTGTCACCCACAACTGTCACCCACAGCTGTCACCCACAGCTGTCACCCACAGATGTCACCCACAGCTGTCACCCACAGCTGTCACCCACAACTGTCACCCACAGCTGTCACCCACAACTGTCACCCACAACTGTCACCCACAGCTGTCACCCACAACTGTCACCCACAGCTGTCACCCACAACTGTCACCCACAACTGTCACCCACAGCTGTCACCCACAACTGTCACCCACAGCTGTCACCCAACTGTCACCCACAGCTGTCATGTGGGTGACAGTTGATCCAACAAGTGGCTACAAGAGTTTAACTCACGCAAGTGCAAAGAAATGAAACTAGATGCTTGTAAAAACAGACATCAACAACGTACGAGAATTTGGTCAACGTAACAGCTGTAAAAAATCTAAATACTCTAACTTCCTTATATACCACATACGTCAGACCAATCCTGGAATATGCAGCTCATGTGTAATGTGCTTATCTTCTCAAACCCAAAACAAAGTTGGAAAAAGTCCAGAGGTATGCCACCAGACTTGTCCCAGAACTGAGAGGTATAATTTATGAGGAAAGACTAAAGGAATTTTACCTTACTGGAAGACAGAAGGAGACATGATTACAATATACAAAATCCTCAGCGGACTCACCTGAGCAGACAAGGACAGGTTAAGAAACTGAGTACCCAAATGGTCTACAGAAACACCTGACAATAATTTGTTCAGTGTCAGAGTTGTACACACGTGGTGGAGGCAGTTGTGTAAACACACACACATGGTGGAGGCAGGTGTGTACACACACACACGTGGTGGAGGCAGTTGTGCACACACACACACACACACGTGGTGGAGGCAGGTGTGTACACACACACACACGTGGTGGGCAGTTGTGTACACACACACCCTGGTGGGCACATGTGTACACACACACCCTGGTGGGCAGGTGTGTACACACACACACACACATGGTGGAGGCAGTTGTGTACACACACACACACACCTCGTGGAGGCAGTTGTGTACACACACACACACACACCTGGTGGAGGCAGACAATATAAACAGCTTCAATGTAAACAAGATAGAGCCTAATTGGTTCAGAAACTTAACCAACGCTCCTCCCCCTCCCCTCACCCCACACCTGCAGCAGTGGGTGAAGCAGGTGTGGGCTGGGAGGTGAACATGGGAGTGAAGGGCAAATAACGTGATAAAATAGTGGAGGTTAGGGGGGGTGCGGCCCCCCCCCCTAGTGCAGGAGGGCGGCCTCCACACTGACTCACGCCACAACCAGCCTAGACAGGTTGCTGGTGATTGTGGTAGATTGTGGTAGATTGTGGTAGATATGGTGGTCATATAAGTCATGTGTGTGTGTGTGGTACAAGTTATATAAGGCAATATCAGCGCAGGTATACGGCCAGGTGTGTAACATGTACAGATATGTACCGTTGCTGTACATCGGTACATGGTACCTGTACCGAGGAGGCCTGGTCGACGACCGGGCCGCTGGGACGCTGAGCCCGGAAACACTTCAAGGTACCTACATGAAGACTGGTGACTGTACACAAGGGGTGTACAATGTACACCAACACTCACGGCTGCGTTACGGGACAACGGGACAATGGTACAACGGGACAACGGTACAACGGTACAGCGGGATAAGGTACAACTGTCCACGGGACAACGGTACTGGTACCTGGAGACAGAGCCGAGAGAGTCGCCATCTTGGACTGAGGAACCTTCTAGAGCCCAGGTCACGTGGTAGAGACACTCTTCAGCTCATCATGGTTGAGTCGGCAGTGTGCGCGCCTCGGAAGTCCAAGGACGTGGGTTCGACCCCATTATAACTTCTTACACGACACGATCTTGTCATCACTTTGTTCTCTGGCCAAACAAAGGAGGGATTCGAACCCCTGTTGAAGCTGTTATGTCTCTCTTCCTGTTGTCAGCACCAAGAGTGTTCCGTTGCATGCAAGAATGGCAATAAAGAGAGGCGTTGCTTGACGGTTCCGGGAAGTGAAGTACACAACAGTCAAGATGACGTCAATGGGGTTGGCGGCCCGGTGGAATGGATATGTACTCACCTAGTTGTGCTTGCGGGGGTTGAGCTCTGGCTCTTTGGTCCCGCCTCTCAACTGTCAATCAACCGGTGTACAGGTTCCTGAGCCTACTGGGCTCTATCATATCTACACTTGAAACTGTGTATGGAGTCAGCCTCCACCACATCACTGCCTAATGCATTCCACCTGTTAACTACTCTGACACTGAAAAAGTTCCTTCTAACGTCTCTGTGGCTCATGTGGGTACTCAGTTTCCACCTGTGTCCCCTTGTTCGTGTCCCACCAGTGTTGAATAGTTTATCCTTGTCTACCCTGTCAATCCCCTGAGGATTTTGTAGGTAGTGATCATTGTCGAGAAACAATGGGCAGAGTTTCTTTCAACCTGATACCCTTGTTACCTAGCAGTACACAGGTATCTGGGAGTTAGCCAGCTGTCACGGGCTGCTTCCTGGGGGTGGAGGCCTGGTCGAGGACCGGGCCGCGGGGACATTAAGCCCCGAAATCATCTCAAGATAACCTCAAGAAGAAGATGTCTCCCCTTACTCTTCTGTCTTCCAGTGTCGTAAGGTGCATTTCCCGCAGCCTTTCCTCGTAACTCATGCCTCTTAGTTCTGGGACTAGTCTAGTGGCATACCTTTGGACTTTTTCCAGCTTCTGGGTGTGTGTGTGGAGATATGTGGTACTGAACCTTAACTTAGAGTGTGGAGATAAACTGGACCTTAATGGAGTGGAGTTAGGTGGACCAGATTAGGGGAGTGTACCATGGCTGACCTTAGACAAGGGGGGGGGCGTCGGGAACTGACCTTGGACAACAGGAGAGGTTTTTGTAACTACAGACTAGATGTGTGTTGACCAGGTGTGTGTGGTGTGTTTCCTGTGTCCTTGTCCACATGTGTAGGTTTACTACAGCGGGGTCCAGGCTCACTACAGCGGGGGTCCAGGCTCACTACAGCGAGGGTCCTGGCTCACTACAGCGAGGGTCCAGGCTCACTACAGCGGGGGTCCTGGCTCACTACAGCGGGGGTCCAGGCTCACTACAGCGGGGTCCTGGCTCACTACAGCGGGGGTCCTGGCTCACTACAGCGGGGGTCCAGGCTCACTACAGCGGGGGTCCTGGCTCACTACAGCGGGGGTCCTGGTTCACTATAGCGGGGGTCCTGGCTCACTACAGCGGGGGTCCTGGTTCACTATAGCGGGGGTCCTGGTTCACTACAGCGAGGGTCCTGGCTCACTACAGCGGGGGTCCTGGTTCACTACAGCGGGGGTCCAGGCTCACTACAGCGGGGGTCCAGGCTCACTACAGCGGGGGTCCAGGCTCACTACAGCGGGGGTCCAGGCTCACTACAGCGGGGGTCCAGGCTCACTACAGCGGGGGTCCTGGCTCACTACAGCGGGGGTCCTGGCTCACTACAGCGGGGGTCCAGGCTCACTACAGCGGGGGTCCTGGCTCACTACAGCGGGGGTCCAGGCTCACTACAGCGGGGGTCCTGGCTCACTACAGCGGGGGTCCTGGTTCACTATAGCGGGGGTCCTGGCTCACTACAGCGAGGGTCCTGGCTCACTACAGCGGGGGTCCTGGTTCACTATAGCGGGGGTCCAGGCTCACTACAGCGGGGGTCCTGGCTCACTACAGCGGGGGTCCTGGCTCACTATAGCGGGGGTCCTGGCTCACTACAGCGGGGGTCCTGGTTCACTATAGCGGGGGTCCTGGTTCACTACAGCGAGGGTCCTGGCTCACTACAGCGGGGGTCCTGGTTCACTATAGCGGGGGTCCAGGCTCACTACAGCGGGGGTCCAGGCTCACTACAGCGGGGTCCAGGCTCACTACAGCGGGGGTCCAGGCTCACTACAGCGGGGGTCCAGGCTCACTACAGCGGGGGTCCAGGCTCACTACAGCGGGGGTCCAGGCTCACTACAGCGGGGGTCCAGGCTCACTACAGCGGGGGTCCAGGCTCACTACAGCGGGGGTCCAGGCTCACTACAGCGGGGGTCCTGGCTCACTACAGCGGGGTCCTGGCTCACTACAGCGGGGGTCCTGGCTCACTACAGCGGGGGTCCTGGCTCACTACAGCGGGGGTCCAGGCTCACTACAGCGGGGGTCCAGGCTCACTACAGCGGGGGTCCAGGCTCACTACAGCGGGGGTCCAGGCTCACTACAGCGGGGGTCCAGGCTCACTACAGCGGGGGTCCAGGCTCACTACAGCGGGGGTCCAGGCTCACTACAGCGGGGGTCCAGGCTCACTACAGCGGGGGTCCAGGCTCACTACAGCGGGGGTCCAGGCTCACTACAGCGGGGGTCCAGGCTCACTACAGCGGGGGTCCAGGCTCACTACAGCGGGGGTCCAGGCTCACTACAACAGCAGAACTGCTTCATTACCATTAACGACCTGACTGATTTTAACTGCTTCCGCCGGAAGCGGATAGTTTATTGTGCGCCCAATACCCATCCTGTGAGCGGTAGCGCAAAAAGCATTACTGCGATACACAAAACTTTTTTTTCAGACTTTATCGGAGATTATTACAATAACAATTACATCTGTCATGCATACCTGTTAATTATAATGTCTGCTAGTTAAGGATTTTTTTAAATTCCAATATGTATGTAGGCCTAGCTCACCGCGATAGGCCTGCCTCAGACCAGACTGCCGCTTGGGACATGAACAAGGTTGTCCGGGACAATTGACAGTTTGACACTTTAGGGTACAAGTACGACATGAGGCCAAGTACGTGCTGCTGGAGCACGGGAGAGCAAGGGGTGGGCGGCGGGAATTAATGACCACTGCAACCCGTTCTCGCACCTGTTTATAGTCAATATCTTGCTTATGAATAAGTGCATATGTGACATACTAATTTATTGTTAATATTTGAGTTTACCTTGAAAAGCTGAATAGAAAACCACAACCTAACCTAACCTTCTTAGTATGTTAAGATATTACAATTAGTACTGAACCCATACCTATATTGATATTACAGTTTTATAAAAATAATAAAACAAAACTAAAATATTTATATAAATTGTAAAGTAACTCAGGATATTGCCAAATTTTGTATAAAATCTCTATTGTTTAATAAAACTGAGAGAAAAAGTTAGAGCCTTGAAAAAATATGTCTTGAACTATGTCAGCTATGTACTTATTTATAAGCGAAATAGTGACTATACGCAATAAGTCATATATATTCTGTCTTGTGCGAGAGCAGGTTGTGGTCTTAGGGTCGTGGGAGACACGGAAGGCGGCTCTTTACACAGTGATCTCATCTTGGGGCCGTGGGCGTGGTGGCCGTGGGCGTGGTGGGCGTGGGCGTGCCCCACACCCAGCCAGTTGATACAGTGACTTTTCATTCATGTTTGTGGCCGCACTTCCTTATGGAGCTGCCTACTGGCCGCTCCTTGGCCCTCCCTCTAACGGCCCAGTCTCCCTCTTGGCCAGCGCCTACTGGCCTCACCTGGCCTTGCCTGGCCCGGAGTACGTGCCTCAGAGTACGTGGCCCGGAGTACGTGCCTCAGAGTACGTGCCCCGGAGTATGTGCCCCGGAGTTCGTGCCCCAGAGTACGTGCCTCAGAGTATGTGCCCCGGAGTTCGTGCCCCGGAGTTCGTGCCCTGGAGTACGTGCCCCAGAGTACATGCCCCGGAGTACGTGCCTCGGAGTACGTGCCCCGGAGTACGTGCCCCAGAGTACGTGCCCCAGTATGTGCCCCGGAGTTCGTGCCCTGGAGTACGTGCCCCGGAGTACGTGCCTCAGAGTACGTGCCCCGGAGTTCGTGCCCCAGAGTACGTGCCCCGGAGTACGTGCCCCGGAGTACGTGCCCCGAAGTTCGTGCCCTGGAGTACGTGCCCCGAAGTTCGTGCCCCGGCGTTCGTGCCCTGGAGTACGTGCCCCGGAGTACGTGCCCCAGAGAACGTGCCCCGGAGTTCGTGCCGCGGAGTTCGTCCCCCAGAGTACGTGCCCCAGAGTATGTGCCCCGGAGTTCGTGCCCCGGCGTTCGTGCCCTGGAGTACGTGCCTCAGAGTATGTGCCCCGGAGTTCGTGCCCCGGAGTTCGTGCCCTGGAGTACGTGCCCAGAGTACGTGCCCCAGAGTACGTGCCTCAGAGTACGTGCCCCGGAGTTCGTGCCTCAGAGTACGTGCCCCGGAGTACGTGCCTCGGAGTACGTGCCCCAGAGTACGTGCCCCAGAGTACGTGCCCCAGAGTACGTGCCCCAGAGAACGTGCCTCAGAGTACGTGCCCCGGAGTTTCGTGCCCAGAGTACGTGCCCTGGAGTACGTGCCCCAGAGCACGTGCCCCGAGTACGTGCCCCGGAGTTCGTGCCCAGAGTACGTGCCCCGCGTTCGTGCCTGGAGTACGTGCCCGGAGTACGTGCCCCGGAGTACGTGCCCCAGAGTACGTGCCCCGGAGTACGTGCCCGGAGTACGTGCCCCGGAGTACGTGCCCCAGAGTACGTGCCCGGAGTACGTGCCCAGAGTACGTGCCCCGGAGTACGTGCCCCGGAGTACGTGCCCAGAGTACGTGCCCCAGAGTACGTGCCCCAGAGTACGTGCCCCAGAGTACGTGCCCC
>WNGS01108835.1:0-10000 GCA_020271785.1 Procambarus virginalis | reverse complement strand
TGTCATATATAAATCAGTAATCAAACTTCAGGCATATATATATCAATAGATCATAGAGATCAACACACAGGCATTTATATCGATAGATTATGGAGATCAACACACGGGCATTTATATCAATAGATTATAGAGATCATCACACAGGCATTTATATCAATAGATTATAGAGATCAATCCACAGGCATTTATATCAATAGATTATAGAGATCAATACACCAATATCTGGTTTACTACCAATATATATAATAATAATAATCAGATCAATAATAATAGTCACAGTAAATTCTCTGATGAATCTTGGTGCTTGCACACACCCACACATAGATATATATGTAAACTGATACTGTGAGCGCTCTGGGTAGCCTCACCACATACTGTGCTCTCTGTGACTTAAACTCAAGTGAGACTTGCTCACGACATATAAAATATCCTGACAAGAATATATATAGCTAACTAAAGGGGAAATGGGAGGGAACTGTAAACACCTACTTCACCTATCCTAGGATGACAGTTGGGTTGTAGCTCCTGGTCCAGGCTCTCGCCTCGTTCATCCAGAAACACAAGCCCACGCCTTAGGATGTCGCGTCTCGCCGCTTCTGTACACAGCAGGTCCGTGCTTCTTTCCCTACAGTACGTCGCAGGGTTGAAGTCGGTCTCCTGGCCGTCAACTTTCCTCCCAACTACGGCAGCCAGCCTACGTCTCGGCGGTCGTCGTACGTTTCCCAATTAGTCCTTGTCACTGTACTCCCAGAGTAACTGCCTCTCACCACTACGAAGTCACTGAAGTTATCAGCCGTCCCGGACGACACACGCACAGCACCCGACTTCAGAGCACTTGAAGCTCACAACACTGTCAATTCCCTCGTCGTCTAGATATATCGCTAGGTATTTGGGAAGACTTCTCGACGTGCTTGCATCCAACTGTTGACTCGTAGGGTTCCACGAAGGTGGGGTTACTGTCAAACTTGACAGGATCGTCGATCACACGTTCAACCTGGTTGACAAGGCTGTCAACCTGGTTCACTCACGGTGGGTGGCCCGGCCACTAAGCTGTCTCTTATACTGGTGAACTGCCAACGACGACACACGTCGATGCCCGGCCCACTTCTTGCAACGCACCTGTCCCTGAGCACTTGTTGCTCAATATTCTGTCAATTCCTTATCTGAGCCACTTCTGGGTTGCAGGAAGACCTCACAGAGTGCGTGCCAACAACTGGAGACGCTTAAATCCACCGGAGTTCGGTAAATCCGTCACTCTGACAGGATGACCGATCGCGCGTCCTACCTCTCGGACGTGTCGTGAAAGACTGATATCGCCTGGCGCCAACACGGGCGGACCCCCTATGCCTATGTGACGTCACTTTTCCCAAAGTTGGTTTTCATTGGCTCCCAGTGCCATGTCGCTGACGGTGACCAATCTGGCGCCACTGACGTCACACAGTTTTGGCGGGAGAACAGACTTGCCAGCGCCATATTGGCTCCCTAAAGGGCCTATCCCACAGGCCAAAATGTTACATTTTCGCAAATTTCTCGGCTCTTCGAGAATACTGTTCTCTCCCACATATGTTCAATTGTTGCCTGCAATGTAGAGAACGCTCGGGAATAGTGGACATGACTCTTACAGCAGGCGTGGGAGAATTAGAAGGGGGGGAACACCGTCACATACCCCTCCCCTTAAAATAAGAGTCATGTCTGGTTAGTGCATGCGGGACAACGCATCTGCGACTACGCTGTCCTTTCCACTAAAAATCTTGGCTTCCAGCCAGTATTGCAGCCGCCAATGTGTGACACTCCTCATGTGTCTGCAGACCGTCTTCAAGGTCATCCTGGGCGTCCACTGCTTACCTATTACGGACCGAGGGCTCCACACCTCACGTCCGTTCACCAGCTGGAACTGTGAGAAGTTTAACGGTTCTGCCACTGCTTTGCAAATGGCCAACAAAACAGGGCCCGCTGTCTCTTCCCACTCGTCTTCCTGCTCTACGCAGAACATTCTCAGAGCTGTCTCTGAGGTGGAGTGGAGTCTTCCGACCGCCCCCTTCGACTGCGATCGGTAGGGCGACGACCGAATCTGCATCACTCCCGATTTATCACTGTTCGTCTGACACACTCAGACCGGAACATATTTCCACTGTCAGCCTGATTTTCCCTGGGCCTCCTCACCCAAGAGAAAAGATGTTGTAGTTGCCCAGCCACTTCTCTCGACGTTGAACGTCGCATCGTGGTCATCCCTAGGTGACCCGCAGAGTCAACAGCGTGCAACGGACTCAACACTGCCGCTCTGCACTTGGCTGGCAACGCTACTTGATCTCTCGTACCTGGAGAGGCTTTTCCGACCTCCATCCTTACAGGTTTACACTGTCTTATTAATATGCCTTTTGCCTGTTAAAGTGAGTAGCTTTCTCGGGACCAATACGTCCTCCTTTGGCCTTACAAATCAACTTGGGGGATTCTGCCTGCTGCATCTCCTCGAGACGAGTGCGGTCCACCCGGAGAACCGGTGAGGGTCACCTGTACCTCACCTTCTGGGCTGCCTTCGCCCTCCACTCGCTCTCCGGGTTCCATGACGAGGTGATCAATTCCCAGGCCGGCGGACGTCTCCTCGTCGGCCTTATCAGATCCACGTCCTCCTCGTCCGTCGCACTGCCTCGGAACTACAGCACAGACAGGGAACGCCTCCATGGCGATTCCTTTCTCGTCCCCACAGGCGTCGAACACTTCGCCTTTCTTCTCTAAGTGCTCCAAGCACTCCTCGTCCTTCACGAGGTTCGGTAGGACACGTCCTCCACATGCGTCATTTCCCAAAATGACCTGTGCCTCCCTCGTGGGCATCGTCGCACAGACCCCCACTACTAGGGTTTGGCATCCATAAACCGAACTCAGGGTTACCTGGTGTAGGGGCATCTGCACTGGGCCTCCCACAGTGGTCACACTTGCCTCACCTACACAGGTATTCTCGTGACACTCAGGGAAAAGGGTTCTGCTCACCAGGGTAAATTCCGCCCCAGTATCTCTCAGCATCATTACCGGGATGGGGTCTGCGTCCCCCACCCTTACAGTTCCCTCACGCACGAATGGGTTAGCCTCCTTCTTCCTACGTACGGGTCCATCCCGCACTCCTTCGGCTAACTGGTCCTCTACCCGCACAAAAGCAACGTAACCCCGCTGCTTAGGACGTCTACATTCGCGCGCCATGTGTCCTATTAACCCGCAGTTGAAACAACGGATCCTTCTTCTTCCGCGGACTCCTCTTGCGCCTTCCAAAGACTCGTGCTCAGCATCTCCGGCCGTGACGATAACAAGATCTCTTGAGCTCTCCCTCGGTGACTTCTTCGGCGGTTCCACAGCACTCTTCTGTCCTCTGCTGTCTCCATTCGAGGGGTAGGACCTGGGAGAACTCGGTCCCGTCCTCCATCCGTCCGACCTTCTCTTCTGAGTTTTAGGGCACTTACGTTTATCCGCCCATTTATTAAAACTCTTCAATCTGTTCTCCCTTCGTGCCGTCTTAATTCTCTCTTGTTCTGCTTTAGCGGCCTCCATCTTTATCCTAGCCAGTTCAGCCTTGGCCGTTTCTTGTTCGGCCTTGGCTCTCTCTTGTTCAACTTTAAATTTTTCCTGTTCAGCTTTAGCCTTTTCTTGTTCGGCTTTAGCTTTCTCTTGCTCAGCTTTAGCTCGCTCCTGCTCGGCTTTGGCTTTCTCTTGCTCAAGCCGAGCCTGCCTCTCTTCACGTTGCAGCTGCACCTCATTGTCTCCTGGTTCCAATTTTGGTTTCACCTCGCGCCTCTCAAGGCTGCTTTCCCTGCTGCTACTTGAGTTTACATTAATTCCTTCGTCACTTGGCGCATCATCGGTTTCCACTGAAATTTCTTCCAACCTATCGGATTCTTCTCTACGCAGCTGTGCTTCTTCGCGCTTCAGCTGAGCTTCTCGTTCTTCTCTGCGCAGCTGTGCCTCTCTTTCTGCTTCCTCGCGCTTCAGCTGTGCTTCTCTCTCTGCTTCCTCGCGCCTCAGCTGTGCTTCTCTCTCTGCTCTGCGCAGCTGTGCTTCTCGCTCTGCTTCCTCGCGCTTCAGCTGTGCCTGTACTTCTCTTTCTGCTTCTTGTTTCCTTAACCAAGTCCGCAGTGCGTCGCGTCTATCCTCTATCTTACCATGCCTACCCTTTAGGCCGAAATGGTCTTCCAACATACTTATCTGCCTCACAGTGCACGTGTCTAGAATCTTCTCGTCTTGAGTTTTGCAGAACATGCTTACTCTGTCTATTTGTGTTATTGCCCTGATTTCCTTTCGTTTACCAGACGCCCTATCTGACTTCAACCTAACACCATACATTTTAGCGATCAACCAAAGTTGTTCCTGGGTACACTCTTGCAAGATTTCATCATCCCCTGTATCAATGTACTTCTGGGCTCTAGCAAGGTCTCTCTCCGAACTTCTAAAACTCATGACCGCTGTCATCCTGTCCTCCAACTTGTGACTGCGAGTGAAAACTTAGGCCTGATATTTAATACCACAATTACCACCTTGATCTTGCTCTTATCCTGGCAAGGTCGCCAATGTCGGGGTTTCACGGTGTTCTCGTTAGAGAAGGGTTAAAGCAACAGTAGACTGGATCTCCTTTCCAGGTGGTTGCTCCAACAATAACCCTTACTCACCGTCGTTCGGCGGGTCTTCCCTCAATCCTCTAGGCTCCACTGCTGGCCTCGGAGAGTATCCCAGTCGATCTCACAACCGGCCTTTAGATTATAAGATGAGTGGGAGCACAGATCGTTCCCTCAATCTGTGGCCCTCCCGACACCGAACTCTTACACAGCCTTCAAGGTCGCCAACTGGTTTTTTAGATGTCCAGTAACACTGCAGTGGTCAGGTGTAATTGTGGCAAGAGCAAATCCAGTAATATAGTATCAGGCAGGTCACTCTACTTTATATCATTACACGGTCACAAGATAAATGGAGGGGATGATATCAAACACCAAAGAGTTTTGGTATTTTACTTAAAAGACAACGAGAAATATATATGCATCAATGTATCAGAATTAATATATGACAATTGCTCCATTCATAGCATAATATTCTAGAGCGCACCATATGGCAACATCGGCACGTGTCACCTGTCAGAATGCCAGCTGACCGGGCCCTCGCGATCGTGGGAACAGACTAGTACTTGTTTTCTAATTGTCACGATCCCCGTTTATTTAACTTTTTCCAAAACACTATTCAACGTTCACATGGCTTACTTATGATTTCACTGGCCTCACGATCAACATCTATATTCACAATACTCTCACAGTGACTTTTCACTGTACCAAAAGATTACTCTATTCTTAATAATATTTACTGTGAATGCACTCACTTGATCACTGAACTTTTCTTTATATTTATACTTCCTCTCACAGAGATATCACTGGCAATCACTTCACGTATATGATATTATTCAGCACACAATCATGTCATATATAAATCAGTAATCAAACTTCAGGCATATATATATCAATAGATCATAGAGATCAACACACAGGCATTTATATCGATAGATTATAGAGATCAACACACGGGCATTTATATCAATAGATTATAGAGATCAACCACAGGCATTTATATCAATAGATTATAGAGATCAATCCACAGGCATTTATATCAATAGATTATAGAGATCAATACACCAATATCTGGTTTACTACCAATATATATATAATAATAATCACAGATAATAATAATAGTCACAGTAAATTCTCTGATGAATCTTGGTGCTTGCACACACCCACACATAGATATATATGTAAACTGATACTGTGAGCGCTCTGGGTAGCCTCACCACATACTGTGCTCTCTGTGACTTAAACTCAAGTGAGACTTGCTCACGACATATAAAATATCCTGACAAGAATATATATAGCTAACTAAAGGGGAAATGGGAGGGAACTGTAAACACCTACTTCACCTATCCTAGGATGACAGTTGGGTTGTAGCTCCTGGTCCAGGCTCTCGCCTCGTTCATCCAGAAACACAAGCCCCACGCCTTAGGATGTCGCGTCTCGCCGCTTCTGTACACAGCAGGTCCGTGCTTCTTCCCTACAGTACGTCGCAGGGTTGAAGTCGGTCTCCTGGCCGTCAACTTTCCTCCCAACTACGGCAGCCAGCCTACGTCTCGGCGGTCGTCGTACGTTTCCCAATTAGTCCTTGTCACTGTACTCCCAGAGTAACTGCCTCTCACCACTACGAAGTCACTGAAGTTATCAGCCGTCCCGGACGACACACGCACAGCACCCGACTTCAGAGCACTTGAAGCTCACAACACTGTCAATTCCCTCGTCGTCTAGATATATCGCTAGGTATTTGGGAAGACTTCTCGACGTGCTTGCATCCAACTGTTGACTCGTAGGGTTCCACGAAGGTGGGGTTACTGTCAAACTTGACAGGATCGTCGATCACACGTTCAACCTGGTTGACAAGGCTGTCAACCTGGTTCACTCACGGTGGGTGGCCCGGCCACTAAGCTGTCTCTTATACTGGTGAACTGCCAACGACGACACACGTCGATGCCCGGCCCACTTCTTGCAACGCACCTGTCCCCTGAGCACTTGTTGCTCAATATTCTGTCAATTCCTTATCTGAGCCAATCAGGGACACAGAGTGCGTGCCACAACTGGAGACGCTTAAATCCACCGGAGTTCGGTACCGTCCTTCCTCTGACATCGGTGATCCGTCACTCTGAAGTGTCGGGGAAACCGGTCCTGGACCCCAACATGTGGGTCCCTATCCCTGGCCACTTGGCTGACCATGGTTCCTTGCTGACGCCACTGTCCACGTTTTGTCAGACTGCCAGCGCCATATTGGCTCCCTAAAGGGCCTAACCCACAGCCATATGGCTCCCTAAAGGGCCTCTTCGAGAATACCATATACATTGTTCAATTGTTGCCTGCAAGAATAGAACGCTCTCCCAGTGGAATGATTCTGCAATGTAGGCGCTCGAGAATAGTGGACATGGTTACAGCAGTAGAGAATTAGAATGGGGGAACACCGTCACTCTTACAGCAGGCGTTTCTCCTTGTCTGTGTTGCGGCGCTGAGCATGGCATCAGCTACTTTTTCCACTAGAGGGTGGTCCCAGCCGACTGTTTGTGTTGTTTTGTTGGCTCTATAATGGTTGCTGGGGCTGCGAGAACATTCCACTGATTTGAACATTCAGTGAAAGCAGGATCGTGTATTCCTGCTGAATCTCTCAGGGTTGCAGGTAATATCTCTGACGAGGTCGTGCGATGCGTGGGAGGAGGAAAGAAGGCTGGTAGAGCAATTTGGGAGGCTGTGCGGACACCAAGGCCGCCAAGTCTTACAGGAAGGGTTGCTTGCTCCCACTGAGAGTCGTCCAATGGCAGGTTCAGGACTTTCACCAGCATGGACCTCAGAAGGGTGTCATACACATTTAACTTAGGGCTGCTGTAGGATGGAGAACATCTCAGAAAGTAGTCAACTTAGGGAGAGACAGGCATCTTGTGAGGAGAAAGAGAGCATCATGGGCATCAATCTTGTCAATCCTGTCCAGCATTCTCTTTAGATCAGTGATTTTTGCAGCCAGACCTCCTCGATTGCTCGTGGGCCAATGGGGGCACCCAGGAGAGTGCAGTCGGTGGCTCGACAACGAGAATGTCTGGAAGAACATTTGTATTTGCCCAGTGATGTCTGGGTGCGGGAGATTATTTCACACTTGGATGCATTGAGAATGAGGCCCAAGGCTGCTCCCTGCTCCTGGATTTTCCTTATATCCTCCAAATGTTTCCGGGGTTCCAGCGAGAGTGCCATCATCCAGGTACCAGATGTTTAGCTCGCTTGTCAGACTATCAGTGACCTCTTTGATAGCTAGGCAGAAAAGGAGGGTGCTAAGGGGTCACCTTGTTGGACACCTTCACAGGAGTTTATTTCATGCTCCCCAAAAGAAGCTTAGAGTCCCCACTGTAGCACGATCGGATGAACGGGTAAAGGGGACGGAAATGGTTGTGTACAGCCCTGAGGACAGCGTCTCGTCTGACTTGATTGAAAGCATTTTTGAAGTCAAGCTTTACTAGTGCCTTCTGGTCCGGGAGATCAGCAATGTAAGCCCGCGCTGCATGTGCTGCAGCTTCACAACCTAGGGGAATCCCAAACCCGAGCTGATGAGGTTTCAGCAAGGTGGCTGCTTCCTGGCTGATAGATCTCACTGCAGCCTTAGCTACGAGGCGTCGGAGGGTGTTGCCAACGGCAATGGGCCTGATACCCCTATCCTTCTTCTTTAGAGCACAGAGTGCTGCTCCATAAAAGACAGGCCTGATATCCTCAGGGATGCCGCCAGCCAAACACATGTTGGAGAATCTGGTAAGTTCCACTAGAAGGTCCTTTGCAGCATCTCCAAGCACCGGGTTCAGCATTTGTTTGATGTGCTGGGGTCTTAGACCTGTAAACCCCCTGCTGAACCTGTTGGGAAAGACATGGCTGCTTTGTACACCTCAGATTCTCGAACAGTCAAGGGTTCTATGCCAGCATTGTTTTCCTGGGGATCCCTGCTGCTGTCGGGGCTCTGCGTGGGTGTTTGTCTTGAAGAGCCTCTGCTGTCGTGGCGTTCCTGGGGGCAATAGTGTCATCGCTGGTCATGATTCTGATGGCACCTGTGGTATTGCCCTCTTCTATTTTCCTGGTGATCTGTGCTCTCATTTTGTGGTTCTCAGATGAGTTATTGTTGGTCGTCCTGCGCTGGTGTTCTTGGCACGAGGGGGGGCGGACCAGGTTGTCTGCTCTGGGAATTCATTAAGTGCCCTGATTACAGAGGTTGCTAATGACTTGTCTCTCCTGGGCGGTAATGCTAGGCATGCATTCCCAAATAGAAGGAGATTGTGCCACGATCCAGAGGTTCTGGGAGCATTGTTGACCTTTGTCAGCAGACTGGTGAGTTTGGCTGCTGCTTGGTGACGGGCAGCCTTGGGGATGTGGGGCAAGGTCCTGGTGGACGTCGCTTTGACTGCTTCAAGCAGATTATCTGCTGAAATGAAGTTGAGGGAGGTATTGTTCCTCGCTCCTGCAGCAGGTTGTCCATCGTCGCTGCCCCGGGCAGGCGCCTAGACCCTAGACACCACCTGAATTGACAGTATGATAGCGGACAGTTCCATTTGAATTGAGACGATACCGTCTGTCACACACTTGACAGTTTCCTCTTGGGTTCATCTTCTTGGCTGGAAAGAGGCTGTGTGTCAGGTGCGACATGTGCCATGCCTAGATGTGATGACGCCTGGCTGCCCACTGAGTGCACCCTCTCCTTCCGTGGTGGAGAGTAACACGGCAAGCATTACCCTCCTGGGGAGTTGGGCATGGCCTGGGCACCGTGTGTGGGTAGGCTGTGTGTTGATGGTGGCTGGCTGGGTCGGGCGCAGGTAGCGGTGGGGGAAGATGGCGGCGGGGGTGGTGGAGGGGGGCACGCGAGGGAGGCCGCGTCACACTTGTTACACACTATCAACACTCGGGAAATCACACTTGTTACACACTATCAACACTCGGGGAAATCACTAGTGCACCTTATTTTAACACTACACTCACCGATTTGCTTATGAACGCACTAACTTTCCACTAACATCACTGTAGGCAGCTCGAGAGCCTCCCCCATCACTCCCCCCTCCCCCCGCCTGGGGCTGGTGGGTGGCGGCACTGAGACGGCGGCGACCCTCCCCTCACCCTCACCCATACACTATACCTCGCCATACACAAAGCTCAGACAACGCACCTTTATACGTTCATTGTGTTTGAATGAGGAGATACGGTTCTTCTTGTCACCCCCCGGGCCTTCAGCAGGTATTCATACCTACATGGGTCAAGTCTTGGCTGGCTCAGGCATCGTGATCCACGTTGAAATTGGTTCAAGTCAGGACCTTGCTCACCACGTGTCCGTCCCCCCACCTCCCTTGTGTGATATATATATATATATATATATATATTATATAATATATATATATATATATATATATATATATATATATATATAT
>WNGS01108826.1:0-14874 GCA_020271785.1 Procambarus virginalis | reverse complement strand
TTGTATAATGAATAATAATCTATAATAATTGTTGAGATTTGTTTGTTAGTTAAGGAATGTTATTTTGTTTGTTTTGGTTATATAAGTAATGGGGTAACAGAGTTAGGCAAAGTTGGGTTTTAGTTCGACGAGGGGTTTCATATCTCTCTCTCTCTCCTCTCGTCTCTCTCCTCTCCTCTCTTCCTCCTCTCTCTCTCATCTCTACTCCTCTCTCTTATCTCTTTTAGTTTTTTGTCCTCACCTAACTTGTGCCTGCAGGATCGAGCTCGTGAGCCCCAATTTTCTAGTTGCCGGTTGTGCAATAGCTAAAACTTGGTTTGGTTTTTTGGTGGTGTGTGTGTGTGGTGTGTGTGTGTGTGTGTGTGTGTGTGTGTGTGGTGGTGTGTGTGTGCTGTGTGATTGTGCAGTGGCCGATACCCAGGGCGTGTGGTCCATGCCCTGGCCAGACACAGCCAGCAAACATGCCCCCACGTCAAGGAGCCGCCTCGCCCGGCCAGGACCACAATTTCCACAGCTCCAGATATTTTCCAAGATGTGTGTGGAACACTTTGGGCTCTATTGGCTCCAGTCCTCACCCCGTCACCTGGTTAAACAGCGGGTAAGGAGCTCCTTGTATCCGTCAATATCACGCTGCTCTAATCTGGTCTAAAACGTCGCGTTTTTAACGGAATAGTTTTCCAACTTTAGTATTCTGTGTTTTAGTAACTGTTGAGTTGGGAAACCAACCCACTCCCACCAGCTCCATCCAGCCACACCACCACTACAGCCACCGCCACCCACGACCACCAGCCACCACCACCTAACACCAAGCCAAAAAAACTAAAACCCTATCCACCCCACCATATCACAACTCATCCCCATCCAACAGAAAATCACCACCACCACCACCACCACCAACACCAGCCACCACCCCCACCAGCCACCACCAACCACCAGCTACCACCCCACAAGCCCACCATCACCACACAGCCAACACCACAACACCACACACCATGCCACCACCACCACCAGCCAACCACCACCACCACCACCACCACCACCAACCAGCCACCCCAGCCACCACCACCAGCCACCACCACCACCACCACCTAGCTACCACCACCAGGCCACCACCAGCAGCTACCACCACCAGCCATCACCACCACCACCACCACCACCAACACCACCACCCACCACAATCCATCCACCACCAGCCCCACCACCATCACCACCACCACTACCACCGAAAAAAAACCAAGAAACACCGGACCAACAAACAAACTCACCACCACCACCCCCCAACCACCCTCCACCACCAACCAGCCGACACCAAACACCACCCACTGCACCAACACCAGCAACCCAACCAAACGACCAAAAAAAAACCACCATACAACCACCACCAGCCCAAAACCACCAAACCACACAAACCAAACCACCATCTCACCCACCACCACCACCAGCAACACCAACACCACCACCACCAACCACCACCACAAGCCCAACCACAACACCACCATACCACAAAAGCAAATCAAACCATCTCACACACCAACCAACCTGAACCTACCTCCATCACCAGCTCACCAAACGCAACCACCCACCCAGCAAACCATCCACCACCACCACCTCCCACCACCACAATCACCAACCACCATCCACCACCCCCGACCCCACCAAACCACCACCACACCACCTACCAACCAACCTACCCACCACCACAACCACCTCACCCACTACCACCCACCACCACCACCCCACTACCACCCACCACCACACCACCACTATCACCAGCCACCAACCACAACCACCTACCACCGATCCACCACTACCACCACCACCACCTACCACCAACCACGACCACCACCTACCAACCACCACCACCGACGACCTACACCACTACCACCAACCACCACCAGCCACCACCACCAGGCTAACCACCACCACCACCAGCCACCACACCATCCCGACCACCACACTACCACCACCACTCCACACCACCACCAGCCACCACCCCTACCACCAGACCTAACTAACCACCACCACAACAACCACGCCACCACCACAACCACCACCCACCGATCACCACCACCACCAACCCGACCAACACACCAGCCACCAACAAGAAACACCACCACCACCACCACCCCACACTACCACCACCAACACCGATACATCCACCACCACCACTACCACCACAACCACCACCACCAGCCATACCTACCAACAAACACTCACCACCACCTAGCTAACCACCACCACCACCACCACCATCCCAGCCACCCACCACCACCCACCACCATCAACCACTCACCACCACTCACCTCACCCCACTCAGCCACCACCACCACCAGCCACCACCACCATCCACCACCACGCCCACCACCCCACATCCACCAACCACCAACTTACCCCAGCCACCACCACACACGCACCACCACTACCACCACCAGCCACATCCCACACCCCCAGGACCACCACCACCAGCCACTCACCACCTTCCACCACCACCACCAGCCACCCATCCAGCCACCCATCTCCCCAGCCACCACCACCAGCCACCCACCACCACCACCACCACCTACCCGACCACCAAAGCCACCACCAACATGCACACCACAACCACACCATGCCACCATCACCAGCCACTCCACCACCACCAACCACCAACCACCTACACCCTAGCCAACCAAATCACCCACCAGCCACCACTCCAGACCACCCACCACCACCACCAACCATTCCCACCACACCCACACTACCATCAACAACACACCACCACCAGCCCACCATCCACCAACCACCAACACTCACCACCAACACTCACCACCACCAACACCAACCACCACCCAACCACCAACCACCCCCACCACCACTCCCACCACCAACACTCACCACCAACCACCAACACTCACAACCACCAACCACTCACCAAAACCACCAACACTCACCACAACCACTCACACCACCACAACCACCACCAACCACACAAACAGCGCACGCCAACGATTAATTAAACTTAACACAATCCGGTTTTTAGATGCGACACTTAATATCACACTCCAAGTCGTCCTCGAGCGAGGGCGAGGCTCACTCCAGGATGTTCTCCTCGGCTACTGTAGTACAGGAGGGGGAGGAGGAGGTAGGAGGAAGAGGGGTAGAGGAAGGGGTAGAGGAGAAGGAGGAGGGGGTAAGGGAAGAGTGTTTGGGGAGGACAGGCGAGGCAGGGCTTGGGTGCTACCCTTGGGGGGGGGAACTTACTGAAAGGTCAAGGTTAACCTATGTTCGTATATCCCCTACTGGTGGCTGCTGCTGTTGTCTGCTGTCTGCTGCTGTCTGCTGTCTGCTGTCTGCTGTCTGCTGTCTGCTGGCTGTCTGCTGTCTGTCTGCTGTCTGTCTGCTGTCTGCTGCTGTCTGTTGTCTGCTGTCTGCTGTCTGCTGTCTGTCTGCTGTCTGCTGTCTGTCTGCTGTCTGCTGTCTGCTGTCTGTCTGCTGTCTGTCTTCTGTCTGTTTGTCTGCCTGTCTGCTGGTCTGTCTGCTGTCTGTTGTCTGCTGTCTGTCTGCTGTCTGTCTTCTGTCTGTTTGTCTGTGCTGCTGCTGTCTGTCCTGCTGTCTGCTGTTTGTCTGTTGTCCTGCTGTCTGTCTGCTGTCTGTTGTCTGCTGTCTGCTGTCTGTTGTCTGCTGTCCGCTGTCTGTTGTCTGCTGTTAAACCCAACTCTCCCAGCTTATTAAGCTGAGCTCACTTGCACCAAGTTAGGCACCACAGAACTAGATAGTTCAGTATCTACATGTGTGTGGTGCTGTTGTACAGCTGTGTGTGGTGCTGTTGTACAGCTGTGTGTGGTGCTGTTGTACAGCTGTGTGGGGTGCTGTTGTACAGCTGTGTGGGGTGCTGTTGTACAGCTGTGTGGGGTACTGTTGTACAGCTGTGTGGGGTGCTGTTGTACAGCTGTGTGGGGTGCTGTTGTACAGCTGTGTGGGGTGCTGTTGTACAGCTGTGTGGGGTACTGTTTGTACAGCTGTGTGGGGTGCTGTTGTACAGCTGTGTGGGGTGCTGTTGTACAGTTGTGTGGGTGCTGTTGTACAGTTGTGTGGGGTGCTGTTGTACAGTTGTGTGGGGTGCTGTTGTACAGCTGTGTGGGGTGCTGTTGTACAGCTGTGTGGGGTGCTGTTTGTACAGCTGTGTGTGGTGCTGTTGTACAGTTGTGTGGGGTACTGTTGTACAGTTGTGTGGGGTGCTGTTGTACAGCTGTGTGTGGTGCTGTTGTACAGCTGTGTGTGGTTGCTGTTGTACAGCTGTGTGGGGGTGCTGTTGTACAGCTGTGTGGGGTGCTGTTGTACAGTTGTGTGGGGTACTGTTGTACAGTTGTGTGGGGTGCTGTTGTACAGCTGTTTGGGGTGCTGTTGTACAGCTGTGTGGGGTGCTGTTGTACAGCTGTGTGTGGTGCTGTTGTACAGTTGTGTGGGGGTGCTGTTGTACAGCTGTGTGTGGTGCTGTTACATTTTCTTTCTTTATTTTCGACCTGCGGAAGTTTATTAATGTTGGTGGAGGCGACAATGGTTTCCTGGTAACTTATGCCACCTGACGGCTGAGTGGACAGCGTTCGGGATTCCTAGTCCTGAGGTTTCGGGTTTGGAGGCGGAAACAAATGGGTAGAGTTTCTTTCACCCTGATGTACCGGTTCACCTAGCAGTAAATAGGTACCTGGGAGTTAGACAGCTGCTACGGGCTGCTGCTTCCTGGGGGATGTGTAACAAAAAGGAGGCCTGGTCGAGGACCGGGCCGCGGGGACGCTAAGCCCCGAAATCATCTCAAGATAACCGCAAGATAAGGTATAGAAAATGGGAGCTACTTCTCTCAAACTTTGCCTTAAGTTTGAAGATATCTTCACTAACTTTCCTGACCCAAAGTTAGAGCAAACTTTGAGAGGGAGAAGCCCTATTTTTCTATACTTTGGAGACATACGAGCTAGCTAACTTTTTTTGAAAATATACTAGTAATTTATAAGTGGAAATATTTAGAGGCTCGAAAGTTACCCCCCCCCCCTCATCGAGTGCCGTATATTCTCTTCGCAAAGACGAAGGGTCCCCCTCCTAACACGAATAATTGAAGTGCTACTTGAAGTTTTTGAACATTACCACACTGTTTGTCTGTCTCTCTCTCTGTTAGTGTGTGTGCTCACCTACTTGTGCCTGCAGGATCGAGTCTTAGCTCGTAAGCCCCAATTTTCTAGTTGCAGGTTATTCAATAGCTACTGACTCTATCATATCAGAGTGTGTGTACTCACCTAGTTGTGCTTGCGGGGGATGAGCTCTGGCTCTTTGGTCCCGCCTCTCAACTGTCAATCAACTGGTGTACAGGTTCCTGAGCCTACTGGGCTCTATCATATCTACTTTTGAAACTGTGTATGGAGTCAGCCTCCACCACATCACTTCCTAATGCATTCCACCTGTTAACTACTCTGACACTGAAAAAGTTCTTTCTGACGTCTCTGTGGCTCATATGGGTACTCACTTTCCACCTGTGTCCCCTTGTTCGCGTGCTACTCGCGTTAAAAGGTTTATCCTTATCTACCCCAATCAATTCCTTTGAGAATTTTGTAGGTAGTGATCATGTCTCCCCTTACACTTCTGTCTTCCAGTGTCGTAAGGTGCATTTCCCGCAGCCTTTCCTCGTAACTCATGCCTCTTAGTTCTGGGACTAGTCTAGTGGCATACCTTTGGACTTTTTCCAGCTTCGTCTTGTGCTTGACAAGGTACGGGCTCCATGCTGGGGCCGCATACTCCAGGATTGGTCTTACATATGTGGTGTACAAGATTCTGAATGATTCCTTACACAGGTTCCTGAACGCTGTTCTGATGTTAGCCAGCCTCGCATATGCCGCTGATGTTATTCTCTTTATGTGGGCTTCAGGAGACAGGTTTGGTGTGATATCAACTCCTAGATCTTTCTCTCTGTCCGCTTCATTAAGTACTTCATCTCCTATTCTGTATCCTGTGTCTGGCCTCCTGTTTCCACTGCCTAGTTTCATTACCTTGCATTTACTCAGGTTAAACTTTAGATGCCATTTGTTTGTGTGTGTGAGGAACGGTGGACAGGGGCAAGAAACAGGCGCCCCATGTTGCACTGTGATTGTGGACCATACCCAGGGCACGAGGACCATGTCCAGGGCACGAGGACCATGGCCAGGGCACGAAGACCATACCCAGGGCACGAGGACCATGGCCAGGGGCATGTGGACCATACCCAGGGCACGAGGACCATGCCCAGGGCACGAAGACCATACCCAGGGCACGAAGACCATGCCCAGGGGCGTGTGGACCATGCCCAGGGGCGTGTGGTCCATGCCCAGGGGCGTGTGGTCCATGCCCAGGGGCGTGTGGTCCATGCCCAGGGGCGTGTGGTCCATGCCCTGGGGCGTGTGGTCCATGCCCTGGGGCGTGTGGTCCATGCCCTGGGGCGTGTGGTCCATGCCCAGGGGCGTGTGGTCCATGCCCAGGTGCGTGTGGTCCATGCCCAGGGGCGTGTGGTCCATGCCCAGGGGCGTGTGGTCCATGCCCAGGGGCGTGTGGTCCATGCCCAGGGGCGTGTGGTCCATGCCCAGGGGCGTGTGGTCCATGTCCAGGGGCGTGTGGTCCATGCCCAGGGGCGTGTGGTCCATGCCCAGGGGCGTGTGGTCCATGCCCAGGGGCGTGTGGTCCATGCCCAGGGGCGTGTGGTCCATGCCCAGGGGCGTGTGGTCCATGCCCAGGTGCGTGTGGTCCATGCCCTGGCCAGACACAGCCAGCAAACATGCCCCCACGTCAAGGAGCCGTCGGCCGGCCAGGACCACAATTTCCACAGCTCCAGATATTTTCCAAGATGTGTGTGGAACACTTTGGGCTCTATTGGCTCCAGTCCTCAGCCCGTCACCTGGTTAAACAGCGGGTAAGGAGCTCCTTGTATCCGTCAATATCACGCTGCTCTAATCTGGTCTAAAACGTCGCGTTTTTAACGGAATAGATTTTCCCAACTTTATATTCTGTGTTTTAGTAACGTTGAGTTGGGAACCAACCACTACCACCAGCTACCACACTACCAGCCACCACCACAAAAGCAAAAACTACCACCGAAAGCTACCAACCACCTACCCACTACCAACAGAGAAAACCACCACCTCTAACCAGGCCCCAACAAAAAAACCAACCACAACGCTACCAACACACCACAACAAGCTAACCACCAGCCACCACCAGCTTACCACCACCAAGCACCAGCATAACAACACCACCGGCCCACCACCAGCTACCACCACCAGCTACACCACCACCAACCACCAGCCCCAACCACACCACCCACCACAGCTAACCACCACCACCACGTACGCACCACCAGCCACCCACCAACACCACAACCACCACCACCACCAACTCACCACCACCACCACCACCACCACCGCCACCACAATCCACCACCCCAACCGCTACCACCACCACCACCAGCTACCACCACCAGCCCCCACCCAGCCTACCACACCCCGAGCCACACACCACCACCAGCCACCCACCACCACAACAAAAACATGACCATCCACCACCACCAGGCCTCCCTCACCCTCCACCAGCCAGCTCCCCCCACCCTCCCCCCACCAGCCCAAACACCACACCACCACAACCACCCTCCCCACCCCTCCCCACACTCCCCCACCACCCGCTACCCCCCATCCCCCCAAGCCACCCCCCCACCCCCCCCCACCCCCCCCCCCACATCCCCACCCCCCTCCCCCCACTCCCCAACCCCCCACACCCCCCAACCCCCACCATCACCCCCCCCTCCCACCCCTCCACCCCCCCCCCCCGACCCCCCCCCCCCTCCCCCAACCCCCCCCCCCTCCCCCACCCCCCCCACCCCCCCCCCAGCCCCACCACCACATCCACCCCAACAACCACCAGCAACACCATCAAGCCACCACCAGAACCACCACCATCACCAGCCACCACCTACCAGCCACCACCACAGCCACCCACCAGCCATCCAGCCACCATCACCATCCAGCCACCACCCACAGTCCACCACCACCCCACCACCAGACCACCACCAGCATCCACCACCATCAACCACCAGCAACCCACCACCATCACCAAAAAGCACACAGCCACCACCAGCCACCAGCACATCACCACCACACCATCCAACCACCACCACCACCACCACCACCGACCACCAGCCACCACCATCCACCCCCACCACCACCAGCCACCACCACCAGCCACCACCACCCAGCCCTCCACTCACCACCACCAACCCCAACCAACCACCACCCCAGCCACCACCCACCACCACCAACGTACCACTGCACTCAGAACACTCACCACACACCACCAACACTCACAACCCACCAACCACCAGCCCACCAAACCACCAAACCAACCCACACCAACACTCACCACCACCGGAACACCAACCACCACCACCAACCACCAAAACAGGGCACGGCACAACGATAATTAACACTTAACACAATCGGTTTTTAGATGCGAATCCTTAATATTCACACTCCCAAGTCGTCCTCGAGCGAGGGCGAGGCGCAGGCTCACTCCAGGATGTTCTCCTCGGCTACTGTAGTACAGGACTGGGGGAGGAGGGGGTAGAGGAAGAGGGGGTGGAGGAAGGGTAGAGGAGGAGGAGGAGGGGGGGTAACGGGAAGTAAGTGTTTGGGGAGGACAGGAGAGGGCAGGGGCTTGGGTGCTACCCTTGGGGGGGAACTTACTGAAAGGTCAAGGTTAACCTATGTTCGTATATCCCCTACTGGTGGCTGCTGCTGTTGTATGCTGTCTGCCTGCTGTCCTGCTGTCTGCTGTCTGCTGTCTAGTCCTGCTGTCTGCTGTCCTGTCATGCATGTCTGCTTGTCCCTGTCTTGCTGTCTGCTGTCTGTCTGCTGTCTGTTGTCTGTCTGTCATCTGTCTGTCTTCTGCTGTCTGGTCTGCTGTCTGCTGTATGTCTGCTGTCTGTTGTCTGCTTGTCTTGTCTTGCTTGTCTGCTGTCTGTTTGTCTGCTGTCTGTCTGCTGTCTGCTGTCTGCCTGTCATGTCTGCCTGTCATGTCCGCCTGCTGCCTGTCATGGTGTCTGCTTGGTCTGCGTCCGCTGTCTTGTTGTCTGCTGTTAAACCCAAACTCTCCCAGCTTTATAAGCTGAGCTCACCTTGCACCAAAGTTTAGGCACACAGAAACTAGATAGTTCAGTACCATCATGGGTGAGGTGCTGTTGTACAGCTGATGTGAGGTGCTGTTGTACAGCTGTGTGGGGTGCTGTTTGTGTACTGACGCTGTTGTGGGGTGCTGTTGTACCGCTGTGTGGGGTGCTGTTGTACAGTTGGGTGGGGTACTGTTGTACAGCGGTGTGGGGTGCTGTTGTACAGGCTGTGGTGTGGGTGCTGTTGTACAGCTGTGTGAGGTGCTTGTTGTACCAGCTGTGTGGGGGTGCTGTTGTACAGGCTGTGTGGGGTGCTGTTGTACAGCTATGTGGGGTGCTGTTGTACAGCTATGTGGGGTGCTGTTGTACAGCTATGTGGGGTGCTGTTGTACAGATGTGTGGGGTGCTGTTGTACAGCTGTGTGGGGGTTACTGTTGTACAGCTGTGTGGGGTGGGCTGTCTGTACAGCTGTGTGAGGTGCTGTTTGTACAGCTGTGTGGGGGTGCTGTTTGTTACAGCTGTGTGGGGGGTAACTGTTGTACAGTCTGTGTGGAGTGCTGTTGTACAGCATGTGTGGGTGGTGGTATGTTGTACAGCCTGTGGTGGGGGGGGGGGTACGGTCTGTGTACAGCTGGTGGGGTGGGGTACTGTTGTTACCAGTTGTGTGGGGGTACTGTTGTACAGTTGTGTGGGGTGCTATGTTGTACAGCTGTGTGGGGTACTGTTGTACAGCTGGGTGGGTTGTCTGTTGTACAGCTGTGTGGGGTGCTGTTGTACAGTGTTGTTGTGGGGTACTGTTGTACAGTGTGTGTGGGGTGCTGTTGTACAGCTGGGTGGGGGTAGTGTTGTACAGTTGTGTGGGGTGCTGTTGTACAGCTGTCGTGGGTGCGGTTGTACAGTTGTGTGGGGTACTGTTGTGCAGCTGTGTGGGGTGCTGTTGTACCAGTTTGTGAGGGGTACTGTTGTACAGTTGGGTGGGGTACTGTTTGTACAGTTGTGTGAGGTGCTGTGTACAGTTGTGTGGGGTACTGTTGTACAGTTGGGTGGGGTACTGTGTGTACAGTTGTGTGGGGGTGTGTTGTACAAGTTTGTGTGGGGTGCTGTTTGTACAAGTTGTGTGGGGTGCTGTTGTACCGCTGTGTGGGGTGCTGTTGTACAGTTGGGTGGGGTACTGTTGTACAGCTGTGTGGGGTGCTTGTTGTACAGATGTGTGGGGTGCTGTTTGTACAAGTTGTGTGGGGTCCTGTTGTACAGCTGTGTGGGGGTACTGTTTGTAACGCTGTGTGGGGGGGTACTGTTGTACAGCTGTGTGGGGTGCTGTTGTACAGCTGTTTGGGGTACTGTTGTACAGCTTTGTGGGGTGCTGTTGTACAGTGTGTGTGAGGTGCTGGTGTACAGCTGTGTGGGGTGCTGTTGTACAGTTGTGTGGGGTACTGTTGTACAGTTGTGTGAGGTGCTGGTTGTTACAGCTGTGGTGGGGTCGCTGTTTCCGCATACCAGTTGTGTCCGACCGGTGTGGTTGTACCAGCTGTGTGGGGTACTGTTGTACAGCTGTGTGGGTGCTGGTTGTACAGTTGTGTGAGGCTGTTGTGTACAGCTGTGTGGCTGGTTACTGTTGTACAGCTGTGTGGGGTGCTGTGGTACAGCTGCATGTGGTGGTGTCTGGGTGTTGTACAGCGTGTGAGGGGTACTGTTGTACAGTTGGGTGGGGTACTGTTGTACAGCTGGGTGGGGTACTGTTGTACAGCTGTGTGGGGTGTGTAATGCTGTTGTACAGCTGTGTGGGGTACCTGTTGTACAGCTGTGTGGGGTACTGTCTGTACAGTTGTTGGGTGGGGTACTGTTGTACAGCTGTGTGGGGTACTGTGTACAGTTGTGTGGGGTGCTGTTGTACAGTTGTGTGGGTGCCTGTTGTACAGCTGTGTGGGGTGCTGTGTACAGCTGTGTGGGGTGCTGTGTACAGTGTTGTGTGGGGTACTGTTGTACAGTTGTGTGGGGTACTGTTGTACGGTTGTGTGGGGTGCTGTTGTACAGTTGTGTGGGGGAGGTGCTGGTTACAGTTGTTTGGGGTGCTGTTGTACAGTGTGAGGGGTGCTGTTGTACAGTTGTGTGGGTGGTGGTGGTGCGGGTTTTTTTTTGTTTTTTTTTTAAGTTTTTATTTTTGTTTTTTGTTGTGGTGGAGTGTGTGGGTGCTGCTGTGGTACAGTTGTGTGGGTTGCTGTTGTACAGTTGTGTTGGGTGTCTGTTGTACAGTGTGGTGGGGTGCTGTTGTACAAGCTGTTTGGGGTGCTGTTGTACAGCTGGGTGGGGTACTGTTGTACAGTTGGGTGGGGTACTGTTGTACAGCTGGGTGGGGTGCTGTTGTACAGTTGTTTGGGGTGCTGTTGTACAGCTGTTTGGGGTGCTTGTTGTACAGTGTGTGGGGTGCTTGTTGTACAGCTGTGTGGGGTGCTGTTGTACAGTTGTGTGAGGGTACTGTTGTACAGCTGTGTGGGGTAATGGTGTACAGTTGTGTGGGGTACTGTTGTACAGTTTGTTGGGAGGGTACTGTTGTACAGACCTGTGTGGGGTAATGTTTGTACAGCTGTTGTGGGGTACTGTTTGTACAGCCTGTGTGGGGTGCTGTTTGTACAGCTGTGTTGGGGTGCTGTTGTACAGCTGTGTGGGGTACTTGTTGTACAGCTGTGTGGGGTACTGTTGTACAGCTGTGTGGGGGTGCTGTTGTACAGCTGTTTGGGGTACTTTTGTACAGCTGTGTGGGGTACTGTTGTACAGCTGGGTGGGGTACTGTTGTACAGTTGTGTGGGGTACTGTGTACAGCTGTGTGGGGTCCGTGTTTAACAGTTGTGTGGGGTACTGTGCTTGTACAGTTTGTGTGGAGGGTACTGTTGTACAGCTGTGTGGGTGGTAACCCTGTACAGCGTGTGGGGGGTGGTACCACTGTACAGCTGTGTGGGGTACCACTGTACAGCGTTGGGGTACCACTGTACAGCTGTGTGGGGGGTACCCACTGTACAAGCTGTGTGGGGATCCAATGTACAGCTGTGTGGGGTACCACTGTACAGCTGTGTGGGGTACCATTGTACAGCTGTGTGGGGTACCACGGTACAAGCTGTGTGGGGTACCACTGTACAGTTGTGTAGGGTACCACTGTACAGCTGTGTGGGGGATACCCACTGTACAGCTGTGGGGGGAGGGGAGTAGGAGGAGGGGTGTATAGGAACTTTGGGTACGAATATGTGGGTAAGTGCAGCTGTTAACCTGTACCGCTGTACTCCTACAGATGTCCTGAATCACCCAGCTGTCTCCTACACCTGCATCCTTTACCGGTCCCCCTGTCTCAAGGCCACGGGGGGGGGGGGGCCCACCCACGCACATCACCGCCCTCAACGCCCCACGCAAGAGAGACATTCCAGCATTGCACACACCACACAACACACACACACACACCCTAGAAAATCCCTTGTAGACACCTACAGCTTACACTAACTGCCACGCAGCTGCTTGCTGCTGCACACCACGGATGGTAGAGCTTGGCTCGTTGATGTTAGGGGGGGGGCTGTTGGTCTAACTAGCACCTTGTGGGTATTAATCAGGGGTGATTAGGCTTTGGCGGGCGCGAGGGCTGGTGGGATCCCGCTTTGGGGGGGGGGAGTTGCATCCTAGGCCAATCAGGATGCTAGGATCTCCAGCTCGTTAGGGGAAGTGGTTAGGGGATGTGGTATGGGGTGATGGTAGAAAGGGGGGGTGGTAGTGGACGATGGGATGGTTTAGGTGGGGGGGGGGGGGGGGAATGGGTCGTGGTTACCAAACAATACATACTGAGACAGTGGGATATAATTGTATACAATCCAACTATATTGTATTACAATTCCTTGCTTTATCTGCTGCGATTTAATCACTGCCTCTGAAGCTATGACGGAGGTGGCTTCTATAACCTCTTCCACTGACATTCCACTTGTTGGGAGGGTTGGGGGGGGAGGGGGGATAGGTACAGTGAGGTACAGTGACAAACTACAGTGAGGTACAGTGAGACACAGTCATTGTCTAAACCTGTTCACTCTCTCCTCAATGACCAAATATAACTCCTCGAACCAATTCCAGGACTTCAGCAGTGTCGAATACGAAGCTGTCCTGTCCATTCGAGACGCCCACCTGTCCAAACTACCCGACGAGACAAGCTCATTTAACCCGTCAAACGTCGATAATTCCTTTTAATTAAAGCGTATTGACGCTGTGTCAAGTGGGAGGACAGGTTTGTTTACGTTCTGTCAGGCGCCCCCCCCCCCAAAAAAAAAAATGGCGCCTTTTCGCACGTGATCTGAGGACGTGAGTTTGATCTTCTAATCTCACTCGTCTCTTCTCATTCATATCTCTCACTGTCTCTTTTGGCCTCGTGTGTTGTGGCTCATATCATTTCGGAGCCCAGATGATGACGCGGGTTCGAGCCCCCATGTGTCTTGTCTGTCCGTCTGTCAGGATTTTTTCTCCGTCTCTGTTTACTCTCATTCGTCAACGAGTCTCAATCATCCGCTCTTCGTCTCTCTCTCTCTCTCTGCTTCCCTGTTTGTTCTGCTTTTTTTTTTATTAGTGTTTTACCGCTTTTTTGGGGACCATTTTATTTCTGTCATTTTTGGGGAGGTCAAACTTTTCTTTATCATTTAATCTTTAATGTTTTATTGACTGCCTTACATAATAAATTTTATTACCTATTCTTTGTTGATGTTTTCTGTGAGGTTCTCTTATGGTGGCCCTCAGGGCTTCCTGTCCCCGTCTAGGGCCACTAGAGCTGGTGCTCAGGGCTTCTCTCTCTCCCTGTCTAGGGGCCACTAGAGCTGGTGGCCCTCAGGGCTTCCTGTCCCCGTCTAGGGCCACTAGAGCTGGTGGCCCCCAGGCTTTCTCTCTCTTGTCTAGGGCCACTAGAGCTGGTGGCCCTCAGGGCTTCCTGTCCCTGTCTAGGGCCACTAGAGCGGTGGCCCTCAGGGCTTCATGTCCCTGTCTAGGGGCCACTAGAGCTGGTGGGCCCTCAGGGCTTCCTGTCCCTGTCTAGGGACAACTAGAGCTGGGTGGCCTTCAGGGCTTCCTGTCCCCGTCTAGGGCCACTAGAGCTGGTGGCCCTGGGCCTACTATCTACTATCTACCTTTTGCTTAAACTAGAAATTCACTTCCAATAGTCTTCAAACCCCACCTGCGAAGCTTCGAACCTTTGAAGAGCCGAATCACAGGGTTTGAGAACTCTATCAAGCTATCAGATACCATATACGGAATGGTGGGATTGTAAAATATAGAGAAATGAGGAGAAGCAAAAAGCAGATAACGTGTAAATAGGAGAGATCAGTGAGGGTGGGCAAGTACCGATTCTGAAGTGGGATCGAACGTTGAACGAACTGTTGAGGAGAGGTTAATTCTCTCAATTTCTCTCTCTCTCTCCTCTCGTCTATCTCTCTCTCTCTTACTGCTCTCTCTCTCTCTAGTCCTGATTGCTAGTCGCTCTATCTCCTATCTCCTCCTCTCTCTCTCTCGTTCATCTCCTCCTATCTCTCTTCTCCTCTCTCTCTCTCTCTCTCTTACACATACACACAGATACAAAATACACCACTTGAAAGGGATATGAGGCAAAGAATCAGCTGAGATATGAGGACAAGGAGCTGGGATATGAGGACAAGGAGCTGGAATATGAGGACAAGGAGCTGGGATATGAGGACAAGGAGCCGGAATATGAG
>WNGS01108822.1:35557-50671 GCA_020271785.1 Procambarus virginalis | reverse complement strand
TACCTATTAATATATCTACTATATAGATATATATATATATCTATATATATATCTATATATTATATAGAGGGAAGTAGGTGGTAGGTGAAGATAATATTAGTGTTCCGTGAGAATCCACAAGATCTTCTCTGAAAACTCTTTGTTTTCTTCTTCGAGGATGTGGGTCCCATGCAATTGCACCAGTGGTGGTACCCCTAATATATATATATATATAATATATATATAGTAATATACTATATATATATGATATCTATACTATATATATATATATTATATATATATATATATATATATATATATATATATATATATATATATATATATATATATATATATATATATATAGGGGGGTACCACCTCTGGTGCAATTATAGGGACCCACAGCCTCAGAGAAGGGAACACAGAGCATTCAGGGAAAAACTTGCCATTTAACTCTGAATACATAGGAGTGCTCCTTCTCCTACCACCCCCTTTTTTATGGTGTACACTTTATTATGCAAGGTTATACAGTTACATGTCTGATTGTATACAAAAAAATGAACATTAAGAGGACACACAAAAAAAAGTTCGCTTCCTAGAGGCTGTAGATTTCCTCGAACTCCTCCGACGTCGGGCAGGAACCGAGGATGCAGCGAGCATTCCCCCTCTGGATCGCGACACTGAGGCGCTGAAAGAGAAAACTTGCCGCTCTAGGGTCTTTTGTGGTGTCAATGAGCTTGGAACCAAGATCCTTAAGAACCCTTCTTGCACTCTCTCCCCATGGTCCTAGGGTCTGAGACCCTAATGGAACGAAGTTGTACCAATGATCTAATTGCCTGTACTTGGCTGACTTGTCTCTTTCTCTATGTGTCGCCGGGGCTCCTGCTGTGCCGGAAGAGAGGATGATGTATGTGGTTGCCAGGGTGGATACGCAAGTACAGTCCCATGCCAACTTTCTGCCACCCTTCCACGGACGCAGTGTGATTCCGTCTGGTTGGCCGGCAAAGCTAACAGAGTCACGGTTCAGTAGGTTGCAGGGCTCTCTCTCCGTTGGATACTGAGCAGAGGCAAGGCTTCTTTTAATGATGTCATTGACTTCGTCGTGTCTAGTGTGCCAACCACCAGGTTTTCCACAGTGCAGGCCATGCAATCCATATTCGTCAGCATCTGCCTCGCCTATGAACCTATGAACACCTATGAACAGTGTGGAGCAGCAAGACGGAGAGCGACTGCAATACAGAGCTCCTGCGGATCAAGATGTGTGCCTGTCGCAGACATAGGGACTGCCAAAAGGAAGTCCCCTGCATGGGGAGCCTGTACAGCTGTGAGGCGTGCACGATCACTGAGGGTTGTTGCTGCCTCCAGCAAAGCTGTGCCTTCTTTGTCTACAATGGGGCTGTCCCAACAGGATTGTTTCTTGACTTTCGGCATGGCTGGTCTGAGTGCTGGGTCTGCCATGGCACCCCATTTCGTGTCGCATTCCGTGTAGTGGGGGGTCCTGTATCCCCGCTACATCACTCAGGGTGTCAGGTAGAATTTCCTTAACCAGGTCATCTGATGCTGAGGAGGAAGACAGGAAGGCTGGGACAGCAATTTGGGTGGCGGTGCGCACACCCAAGCCACCGAGCCTAACAGGAAGAGTGGCTTGTTTCCACTGGTATTCGTTGAGGGAGAGATTAACAACTTTTTCCAGCATGGTCTTCAGTAAGAGGTCATACTCTTTAAGCTTTCGGTTGTCGTAAGATGAGGTGCACCTCAGAAAGTAGGTTAGCCTCGGAAGGGATAGGCTTTGGCGAGGAGATTAAAAGCATCGTGGGCATCGATGTCACCTATTCTCTCTTCCATCCTCCTAAGGTCTGCGATTATATTTATATATATATATATATATATATATATATATATATATATATATATATATATATATATATATATATATATATATATATATATTGTCGGGGTTTCACGGTGTTCTCGTAAGAGAAGGGTTAAAGCAACAGTAGACTGGATCTCCTTTCCAGGTGGTTGCTCCAACCATAACCCTTACTCACCGTCGTTCGGCGGGTCTTCCCTCAAATCCCTTAGGCTCCACTGCTGGCCTCGGAGAGTATCCCAGTCGATCTCACAACCGGCCTTTAGATTATGAGATGAGTGGGTGCACAGATCGTTCCCTCAATCTGTGGCCCTCCCGACACCGAACTCTTACATAGCCTTCAAGGTCGCCAACTGGTTTTGTTTTTGGTGTCCAGTAACACTGCAGTGGTCAGGTGTAATTGTGGCAAGAGCCAAATCAAGTAATATAGTATCAGGCAGGTTACTCTACTTTATATCATAACACGGTCACAAGATAAAATGGAGGGGATGATATCAAACACCAAAGAGTTTTGGTATTTTACTTAAAAAACACAACGAGAAATATATATGCATCAATGTATCAGAATTAATATATGACGATTGCTCCATTCATAGCATAATATTCTAGAGCGCACCATATGTCAACATCGGCACGTGTCACCTGTCAGAATGCCAGCTGACCGGGCCCTCGCGATCGTGGGAACAGACTAGTACTTGTTTTCTAATTGTCACGATCCCCGTTTATTTAACTTTTTCCAAAACACTGTTCAACGTTCACATGGCTTACTTATGATTTCACTGGCCTCACGATCAACATCTATATTCACAATACTCTCACAGTGACTTTTCACCGTACCAAAAGATTACTCTATTCTTAATAATATTTACTGTGAATGCACTCACTTGATCACTGAACTTTTCTTTATATTTATACTTCCTCTCACAGAGATATCACTGGCAATCACTTCACGTATATGATATTATTCGGCACACAATCATGTCATATATAAATCATTAATCAAACTTCAGGCATATATATATCAATAGATCATAGAGATCAACACACAGGCATTTATATCGATAGATTATGGAGATCAACACACGGGCATTTATATTGATAGATTATAGAGATCAATCCACAGGCATTTATATCAATAGATTATAGAGATCAATCCACAGGCATTTATATCAATAGATATATAGAGATCAATACACCAATATCTGGTTCACTACCAATATATATAATAATAATAATCACAGATCATCATAATAATAGTCACAGTAAATTCTCTGATGAATCTTGGTGCTTGCACACACCCACACATAGATATATATGTAATTGATACTGTGAGCGCTCTGGGCAGCCTCACCACATACTGTGCACTCTGTGACTTAAACTCAGGTGAGACTTGCTCACGACATACAAAATATCCTGACAAGAATATATATAGCTAACTAAAGGGGAAATGGGAGGGAACTGTAAACACCTACTTCACCTATCCTAGGATGACAGTTGGGTTGTAGCTCCTGGTCCAGGCTCTCGCCTCGTTCATCCAGAAACACAAGCCCACACCTTAGGATGTCGCGTCTCGCCGCTTCTGTACACAGCAGGTCCGTGCTCCTTCCTCTACAGTACGTCGCAGGGTTGAAGTCGGTCTCCTGGCCGTCAACTTTCCTCCCAACTACGGCAGCCAGCCTACGTCTCGGCGGTCGTCGTACGTTTCCCAATTAGTCCTTGTCACTGTACTCCCAGAGGAACTGCCTCTCACCACTACGAAGTCACTGAAGTTATCAGCCGTCCCGGACGACACACGCACAGCACCCGACTTCAGAGCACTTGAAGCTCACAACACTGTCAATTCCCTCGTCGTCTAGATATATCGCTAGGTATTTGGGAAGACTTCTCGACGTGCTTGCATCCAACTGTTGACTCGTAGGGTTCCACGAAGGTGGGGTTACTGTCAAACTTGACAGGATCGTCGATCACACGTTCAACCTGGTTGACAAGGCTGTCAACCTGGTTCACTCACGGTGGGTGGCCCGGCCACTAAGCTGCCTCTTATACTGGTGAACTGCCAACGACGACACACGTCGATGCCCGGCCCACTTCTTGCAACGCACCTGTCCCTGAGCACTTGTTGCTCAATATTCTGTCAATTCCTTATCTGAGCCACATCTGGGTTGCAGGAAGACCTCACAGAGTGCGTGCCAACAACTGGAGACGCTTAAATCCACCGGAGTTCGGTAAATCCGTCACTCTGACAGGATGACCGATCGCGCGTCCTACCTCTCGGACGTGTCGTGAAAGACTGATATCGCCTGGCGCCAACACGGCCGGACCCCCCTGCCTATGTGACGTCACTTTTCCCAAAGTTGGTTTTCATTGGCTCCCAGTGCCATGTCGCTGACGGTGACCAATCTGGCGCCACTGACGTCACACAGTTTTGGCGGGAGAACAGACTTGCCAGCGCCATATTGGCTCCCTAAAGGGCCTATCCCACAGGACAAAATACTACATTTTCGCAAATTTCTCGGCTCTTCGAGAATACTGTTCTCTCCCACATATGTTCAATTGATGCCTGCAATGTAGAGAACGCTCGGGAATAGTGGACATGACTCTTACAGCAGGCGTGGGAGAATTAGAAGGGGGGGAACACCGTCACAATATATATTATATATATATATTATTATATATATATATATATATAGCTATATAATATATAACTGAAAACTCACACCCCAGAAGTGACTCGAACCCATACTCCCAGGAGCAACGCAACTGGTATGTACAGGGACGCCTTAAACCACTTGACCATCACGACCGGACATAAGGAAGTGATAGCCGAGGCTATATGAACCACTTCCCGCCGGCACTCGGATGGTAATCTTGGGCATAGCATTTATCAAATCACCTCATTTTGTGGGGCAACACGTGAGGAACACAAATGCAAACAAGCCTGAATGGTCCCCAGGACTAGATACAACTGAAACTCACACCCCAGAAGTGACTCGACCCATACTCCCAGGAGCAACGCAACTGGTATGTTCCCTGTACANTGATCTAACTCCTGCGTCAGGATGTTCCCTGGTGCTGTTGATCTAACTCCTGCGTCAGGATGTTCCCTGGTGCTGTTGATCTAACTCCTGCGTCAGGATGTTCCCTGGTGCTGTTGATCTAACTCCTGCGTCAGGATGTTCCCTGGTGCTGTTGAACTGACTCCTGAGTCAGGTCTCTTCTCCCACCTCTCTCATGGTCCTTTTGAAGACCATAATGACATATGTGAGGCGCCAGAGATCATCTGACTTTTAACATCCTGCTGTGTCTTGCGGCACTAATTCATAATAACTCATAACAACAATATATTTATACTGTAGATATAACCATGTTTATCACTAGTTCGTTGTGGTTGTCCCTGACGAGCTGTTGGTACCAGGGGTACCTGGTGCGGCTGAGGGTCTCCTTGGTGGAGTGTTATGGTGGCCTGGTGGAGGCCCTCAACCACCAGCACCCCTGGACCGAGGGGCGCCTTCCCCTCGAGCTCCAGCTCCCGGTCTGGGGTAAAGTGCCCGGGGTGGGCATCTTGTTGACGGTCTGCTCCTTCCACGAGCAGGTGCGGGTGGTGCTGGACTTGGTGCGCCGGATGGGCGTGGAGGGCCTGGAGGAGGTGACGGTTCCCTCCGTCTTCACAGCGCTGATCATCATGGCTCTCCTGGCCCCCTGCTGGACGGTCTTTACGGGCTATTGGCTCATCCAGATAAGATTATTCCTAGCTGGAGGTGGTCGGGCAAACCCATATCTCCCCGTGGAGGATGGGCCGGATGTGTATCTGGGCGAGCCAATAGCAAAGGAATACCATCCCACAGAGGGTAAAGAACCGTTGCGCGTCCTTGTGGGGCTGTGTTTGGCCGCGCTCGTCCTGGCCGGGGGCTTGTGGTTCCTCCGGGGGAGCCAGATGGGCGCCCCGGCACCACCTCCGGCCTGGACGAAGCAGGTGGGCGACCCGACCAACCTGCCAGGGTGGGTCTTGCCCCTCCTGCTGCTGCTGCTGTGGGCGATCCTGATGTACTGTTTCATGAGGACACCGGCACCGGCCTCGTGGCCCAACACCACAGGACTGGTCCTCCTGGTGGTGTGGTGGGTAATCCTTCAGTACTGCCACAACAGGCAGTTGGGTCAGGCTCTGCAGGTGGGCATTAGGGCTGAGGGGTCATACCTGGCGCCCGTGCTCGAGGTCGTCCTCCTGGTCGGAGCCAGCTGGTTCTGGCTGTATATGATGCACAGACGGCTCGGCCAGCTGGTGCAGGTGGGGCTAAGGGATGTGGTGGGGCTGGAGGTGCCCACCAGCCTGGCAGCGGTGGTGGAGATCGGGCTTCTTATCCGGCTGGTGGCAGCACTGCGCGCTGGGCTGGCCGAAGCCGGCCACACCTCTTACGTGACCACCGCTAAGGTCGGCTTCTTGTGTTTTATGGTGGGGATTCTCGTCTCTCTGGCGTACAGGTATGGTAGCGGGGATGAGAGTGGCACAGACAGCACCTGGTTCTTTAACCAGTGGTTCCTGGCTGGATGGTCCACGAACACCCTGACGCTGACGGAGATGTATGAGTGGCTGTGGGGAGCCTCCAGGTCCCTGGCCGGAATGTTTAAGGGTATGAGGTAGTGAGTCATGGGTGGTCCTGTCTGTTCCTCAAGGGTTACCTTCGGAATAAGGGTAACCTCGATCGTTGCCTTAAGGCTCGAGGTCCAAGAAGAAGCACCACGTCAAGCACTGCGCCAAGTTTCTGGGTACTTTGATGAAATTCAAGGCAACGCAAAATAGCAGCTCAGAGATTGAGCTAATGATTACACGTCAATCCATCGAAATTGAACGCTTTGGAGAGCTATTCAGTTTTTCTAACTGATTAATAGATAATGATCAGGAGAAGGCACTAAGACATAACGACTAAATAGCGTGGGACAGGATCAGGATTCAGAAATGGTGCCCAACCACTTGTACGGCTGGGATTGAACGCCGACCAGCAAAAAGCGAGACCGTCCATCCAGCCCATGGGGTTGGGTTAAACTGATTAAGATAATAAATTTATATTTTTTTTCAAGAAAACGAGATGTGTAAACGTGTGTGGAAGTTGGAAGTTTTTGATGACCTGAAAGTTATGGAAGCTTTGAAGTTCATAAAGCTCAGGAATATATGTGTACATATAATGTTCGCTCCCCTGTACCTGGGTGCCACTGACCACCCTGGTAGCCCCCAGTCGTACCACGGGTTGAGTCACTGGCCATGACCCGGCCTTGCGCTCGTGGAGAAACTCGCCCTTCCCTCTAGGTCATCGAGACTAAAGTTTGTAACGCCTCGGCCGAGCTTGCTCGACATAAACTTCACACAGGTGAATCTTGCCACTCACCTGTAATTATCCACACGGCCGTATTCCGTCTACACAGCTTCCTTAGGTAGCCATCTGGGTACCTGTACTCTCGACCCAGCAAAACTTTTCAGTGGTCTTAATCATAAGACCACTGAATGTGCAATAATCAATTATTATATTAATTGTGGGGAAATCTGGCTCCAGTATAATACTAATAAAATGTATAATTTTAAAAACGAAAATAATTTTAATTCTAAGATAGCTCGAAGGACCAGAATGAGTAATGAAATGAGAAAATCAGTGGCTTATAGATCTATGATTATATGTGAATAAATTCTATTAAGCAAAGACTGTAAATTATATAATTCTAGAGCCAGCCTCTCATGACACATTTTGGGGGGGGGGGGTATTCTATAAGATTAATCTATGTGGAACATATATTATGCAATAATAATAATAAGTATAATATGCACACACATAGATAATGAGTAAAATATTTAATGCAAGAAATACTACTGCAATGTAAAGATTAATAATGCATAAAAGGCAGTATATATATATATAATTATTAAATATTTAATAATTAAACATAAATATAATTATTAAATATTTACAATTATTATTATGTTATTATATTATTATCATAATAATAATTGTTGTATTTAATAATTATCACTCTTCCTTCTACTTGGTCTTGAAGGAGGCCGGCCTCGGGTGAAGGGGGGCTGTGACGATCCTTGTCTGGAACCCGTAGGTGCGGGACCGGGACGTCCACCTCCCGAGGGTCGTGCGGCCCAGGCTCTGCTTCAGGAGGCTGGGGTCGTTAATACCCTTGATGGGGTGGTTCTTCTCCGGCCCTGACCACGGCGGTCTCCGGGTTGGAGGTCCTTGTGCCCTTCTTCACCACCTTCGAGGTCAACCCCGGAACTCACAGTTCCTGCGACGGCGCTGGAACCAATCGTATTGGCGTGTGCCTTTCCATTGGAGACTTTCAGCGCTGTGGAGAGGGGGGGGACCTGCTGCCTGGGTAACAGCTTCTCCCCCGAATCAACCTACCCTGGCTTTGTGCCCTGGTGAGGCCACTCCAGACCGACAACCAGAGCGCAACTCCATAGTCTCCTGAGACTGATGGATGCCTACTACTATATATATATATATATATATATATATATATATATATATATATATATATATATATATATATATATATATATATATATATATATATATATATATATATATATATATATGTTATTAAATATGACCGAAAAAGTAAGATTAATAATTCTAACACGAATTTTCTCAATTTTCCTTATGTTTGTTTTTACTGATGACGGTAAATGAAAAATCAATTCTCCAAAATTCATTCTTTTATTTCTTAGTCTGACGCGACACTTGAGCGCGTTTCGTAAAACTTATTACATTTTCAAAGACTTTAGTTACACACACACAGAACAACTATAACTGAACAGAGTTTAAACAGCTTTTCTTTTTTATACCTGCATTTGGGTGAGGTGACATGTTACAATGGTTTGGGGTGAGGTGAGAACAAACACAGAACACGAAACAATGGGTATAAGCTAAAGGGAAGAATAGATCTGTAACTGCAGAAGGCCTATTGGCCCGTATTTCTTGATGTTTCTATATTGGAGCGGAGTCTTGAAGTGGGTAGAATATAGTTGTGCGTTAATTGGCTGTTGATTGCTGGTGTTGACTTCTTGATGTGTAGTGCCTCGCAGATGTCAAGCCGCCTGTTGTCGCTGTATCTATCAATGATTTCTGTGTTGTTTGTTAACAAAACAACACAGTTTTCTGTGTTGTTTAACAAACAACACAGAAATCATTGATAGATACAGCGACAACAGGCGGCTTGACATCTGCGAGGCACTACACATCAAGAAGTCAACACCAGCAATCAACAGCCAATTAACGCACAACTATATTCTACCCACTTCAAGACTCCGCTCCAATATAGAAACATCAAGAAATACGGGCCAATAGGCCTTCTGCAGTTACAGATCTATTCTTCCCTTTAGCTTATACCCATTGTTTCGTGTTCTGTGTTTGTTCTCACCTCACCCCAAACCATTGTAACATGTCACCTCACCCAAATGCAGGTATAAAAAAGAAAAGCTGTTTAAACTCTGTTCAGTTATAGTTGTTCTGTGTGTGTGTAACTAAAGTCTTTGAAAATGTAATAAGTTTTACGAAACGCGCTCAAGTGTCGCGTCAGACTAAGAAATAAAAGAATGAATTTTGGAGAATTGATTTTTCATTTACCGTCATCAGTAAAAACAAACATAAGGAAAATTGAGAAAATTCGTGTTAGAATTATTAATCTTACTTTTTCGGTCATATTTAATAACATATGTCTACAGGACTACAGAAAGACTGCTACCAAAATATACTAATATATATATATATATATATATATATATATATATATATATATATATATATATATATATATATATATATATATATATATATATATATATATATATATATATATATATATATATATATATATATATATATATATATATATATATATATATATATATATATATATATCTATTGTGACGATAATCGCTTATCAGAGATTTAGCCTGCTATTTCTGTGACTCATCCTGTCCTCATCACTATACAAGATACGTTTTGTAGTGGCTAAACGTACATATTAAGATAGCCACACGTACCAGCAACTCCCTCCTCCCCCCCACTCCAGCACCTGCTGCACCTGGTCGACGCGCCGAACCCTTCAACTGCCTAACTAGCGACTTGCGGCCATCCAGCTTCCTCATTGGCCGCCAACCAACACTCCACTCCGGCTCCTCGCCAATCACAAGTCCTCGCCAGTTATTGTTGGAGTCCCTTGCGTTTCTGCCAGCCAGAATATTGTGTGCTCGCAAGCTATGAACTCCTAAGTGACTCACCTTGTGTGGTCAAATAGAGGTTTATAGTTAGTGCTTATATTCCAGCATTCATATTTTATTTACTTTTGTATGTCAATTCTCCTCCCCATTAACGTAATCTATTTTCATGTTTATGTATTTTTTTCCACTTGACATTTTTTACCATTAAGCCAAGATTTTGCATTTGTTTCAATTTGTGTTTTTTTATTGTTATTAAAATCCAGTTTTATTATTGTCTTTCGTATTCCGACCTTACCACAGATTACCAATCACGCAGTCATTCTTTTTTTTCTCTTTTTTTTTCTTTTCTTTTTTTTTATATATTATATGTGGCCCAGCACTGACACCTGCTAGTTGGAAGACTGCCGACCACCATTTCCAACTCGTTACCGTCACATATTAATATATATATATATATATATATATATATATATATATATATATATATATATATATGGACTGTGAATAATAAGGTACTATCTACAATGAAAACTGATTAAATCTCAGTTGTGACAGGGGACGTAGGTGTAGTCCACTGTACGCCAGTCTGGAAACAGTTTGAGATAGTGATACTTAGAGCACGTGAGGTTATGGCGGTCACACGCTTCCTCCAGGGTGTTGCACCATGCTGCAATAATGATAATTCCGTAATTTCCACCCCAAACTAGTATTCACACACATATAAGGTAATATCTAAATATTTGGAGGGGAAAGAGCTGCACTTACCTGGGATTATTTTTTACGCCCGTAGCATAACGACATGGCACCTACATGATCTTATTTAAGAGCTCGTTAAATAGAACAAATGAGGTAAAAGTGCCTGCCGAACCGGTGTCCGTGATTCTGGTAAGCTGCGTCCTCAATCCAGCCAGCATCTAGGGATGTAAGGATGCCGTCAGGATGGTAAGATTTGTTGGACCGCTTGGGAGCACCTTCCCGCTTGTTGATCGATTATAGCGAGAGTCCTCTCCTCCTTCCCGAAAGTCGCGCATGCGCAATAGCTCACCGTGAGGATTCGAGCATAAATTATATTTATTTATTAAAGCTAAATAGGGAAGGGGGCGTTTATGAACACTCTTGATGGTTTAGATAAATACTTTATGTGGTGATGTTTCAATAATCACAGTGCACGTCAGTTAATGTAGACGCACAAATAAAACAATACGGGCTTGGTAGTGGAAATGATGTCAGATTATGATATGATTTACTGGAGCAGCGATTAAGCTGGGTAAGGAAATTCCAGTAAATTATTGTATGCTAAAAGTAAACCTATTACTAAATTATTATTCCTAATAAAGGAAAGTAAATGGTTACATTGGTGTTAAATCTACAGGAATGTGGAAATTTTATCCCCCGTGCGTGGCTGATGCAACACTACACAATTCTAGGAGAAATTACATGATGTTCCACAACCTAATACAGTAAATTCTACAATACTAAACTACATATTAGTAGTGTTAGTTATTATTACGCCTAATACAGGAAATACATCCTGTTGTATTAAGGATTATTAAATGAACATTAGATGTGTATGAAGCCTATACAGGAATACATCCTGTTGTATTAAGGATTAGTAAATGAATATTAGATGTGTATGAAGCCTAATATAGGAAATACATCCTGTTGTATTAGGGATGAGAATAACTGTTGGAAATTTCCAACATCAATCGCCAAAGAGATGGAGGAGACAATGTAAACACAGTAGTAGTAGTAGGCATCCATCAGTCTCAGGAGACTATGGAGTTGCACTCTGGTTGTCGGTCTATAAATAATAATAGTAAAATAATAACAGGTTTACTAAAATAAATCTACATTGGTTCACAAGATGCTATAATCTGCAGCACTGGCTGTTGGTGGCAACACTCATTAAGTCGGTCTGGTAACTCAACTGATCGTTTAAAGTGCCGCGCGCCTTGAAACCTGGATCTGGCCACCGTCTCTCATTGTCACAAACACAAATATATAGTTCACTTTGCCCTCTCACTGCGTGGATACTGTCCTTTCACAACGATCACGGATAGTCCGTGCAGAATAATGCACACTAATATACACTAATCTCCACATATCAGTTATCAGGCATCAATAAGTCTCAGGAGACTATGGGGTTGCACTCTAGTTGTTGGTCTGGAGTGGCCTCTCCAGGGCGCAAAGCCAGGGGTAGGTTGATACGGAGAAGCTGTTACCCATGCAGCAGGTCCCCCCTCTCCATGGCGCCGAAAGTCTCCAATGGAAAGACAAACGCTAATACAATTGATTCCAGCGCCGTCGCAGGAACCATATCTATATAAATAAAAATGTAAATGTTCGTTTGTTCAAAGTCGCTAATCTCCTAAGGTTCTTCACCGATTGCTTTGAAATTTTCACATAACGTTTCATTCGCATCTGAGCAGGTTTTTATATGCATATCATATGGATGTCACGTTTCTGACGGGAAAAACATGTTTTTTTGAAAAACTGTTTTTCATGTGAGGGAAATCTTCGAAACCTCTTTACCGATTGCTTTGAAGTATTGACACAATGCTACATTTGAACAGGCGCGTGTTTTAATATCCCTTCTTTATACATGCCTCACCTATGACAGGAAAAAAACATACTTTCTTTGAAAAACAGTGCCATCTGTTCGACATAAGAGCAACACACACTGTAATCTCCGAAAGTTCTTCACTGATTTCTTTGAAATTTTTACACAACGTTCCATTCGAATACGCGCATGTTTTTATACACCTACATATAGACGCCACACCTGTGACATGTAAAAACATGCAATTTTTTTTAAACAGCACCATCTATTGCATGTAATAGTAACACGCTATTCTAAATATGTTACGATTCCATTTCAATGTTTCTGATTGCATTGATAAATTGAATTTTCATAGATATCGATTTATTTTCTTTTTCATTTAATTATTTGTGTGATATTGTTTTGAAATTGAGCTGTGTTGTTTACCATACCAATCATTACATAAGTATATGTATAGATACCACACTTGTGACATGTAATTTTTTTTTTTTTAAGAAACAGCGCCATCTGTTGCACGTAAGAGCAACACACTATACTAAGTATGTTACGATTCCATTTTAAAGGCTTTGGATTGCATTGGCAACTTGAATTTTCATAGATTTGGATTTCTTTTGATTTTGATTTAATTGTTTTGTGGGACATTGCGTTGGAATTGAGCTGTGTTGTTTACCATACCGTTCATTTCGTGAGTATTAGTATAGCTTCTACACTTGTGACAGGTAAAACATACTTTTTTTAAGCACAGCGCCATCTATTGCATGTATAAGCGAAATACGCTATACTAAATATGTTAAGCTTCCAGTTCATTGAGAAATTGAATTTTCATAAATTTCAATTTATTTTCATGTAGATTTAATTATTTTGTTACATTGCATTAGAATTGAGCTGTGTTGTTTGCCATACCGTTCATGTCGTGAATATAGTTTATATTTTTATTTTTTCATTTTCATTTCGTTTTTAATTGTTTTTTATTATATTTAAGTGATGTGAACATCAGATCATTTGATGTTCCCAATTTTCTGATTGGAACATTAGGTCATTGGGAGTGCATCAGACGAAGTGATGAATGTTGGGAGGACGATGGGACGGGAATGGGGGATGGTGGGAGGACGATAGAACAGGGGAGGGGGTAATGGTAAGGAGGACGAGAGGATGGGGGAGTTGGAGATGGTAGGAACGAGGAAACAGGGGGATGAAGAACGGTGAGGAGGACAAGGGGACAGGGGAGTGGGGGATAGTGGGGAGGACAAGGAGATGGGGAGGGGGGGAATGGTTAGGAGGTCCCTCATTGATCAGGTCAGCCACGTTCAGGATCCCTATATGACTCGTCGCTCGCATGTCGCCATACTTCCCCAAGGCAGGTCCCATTCCTGACCTGAAGGCTGGCACTGCGCACTTCTTCTTATCTCACATACCTGAACTTGTAGAAACGCCCTCTTAGTCTCGTTCACAGTGTCTCTTTTACCATCCAGTGGATTAGACTCTGTCTTTTTCAGCCTACACTTCGTAATCGAATTATGACCTGCAGGGCTTTGCACAGCCCTCCAAGCATTTGCCCCCTTACACTGTCAGAGACTTGACAGCTCTAGCTGTTGGCGCCCTCGACACCAACTGAACTATGACTTCTTACGCTCCCCTGGAGTTTACAAGTCTTCTTCGACACATGTATTTACGACTGTAGCTGTTTAATCCACTTCCTGAGGCTCCCTGACCTCATAATCTGGAGAGTTCACTAACGCACGTCTGGGCTCTAACACGGCTGGTGGATGAAGCTCTCAGCTCCGTTGGCGCTCCAGGGCGCCGGCTGCTCTGTGACGTCACGCCCTGGGGTGCTGCATCCATTGGTCAACTCCATTACGTGACCTGTATTAACTAATCGCCAGGCGGCTGGCTCCCTTGCCCCCTTGGCGGGAATTCTGTCTCCTCGTCGCCATATTGCAATCACAAAGGGCATAAGCAACTTTCAAGCCCAAAACTAAAATTGCAAATTTAACTCCACATTATATCTTTGACTACCCTTAACATATATTTCAAAATGCTCCCTGAGCATCAAAGAACGTACAGGTTGCAGAGATATTACTCTTACAGCCGGATTAGGGAAGATATAGGGGGGCCCGTCACAATAAATGTAGTCTTGCGGGACTAATATGGATGAATACTATATGTTCCGCTCAGGTTGTCGAGGCAAAAGTGTCCTCACCAGGGCCAATGCCTGGGTAGGTCGACATGGAGGAGAAGCTGTCACGCATGCAGAAGATCCCCCTCCTCTCCAGTTGCTGTAATTGTCCTGTGACGGTAAAGTAGTGGAGTATGGTGTTCGGCAGTCTTTCACTGGCAGATGTTAATGCTTTGTCACACATAAAACAAAAGTAAAAAAAAGAAAAAAAAAAGAATGACTGCTTGTTGATAATCTGTGGTAAGGTAAGGGAAGAGACACAAAACACAATAATAACAATGGCATTTAATAAATCTAGAAAACACAAAGTA
>WNGS01108817.1:0-10427 GCA_020271785.1 Procambarus virginalis | reverse complement strand
GAGAACGAGAGCAAGGAGGGAGAACAAGAGCGAGTGAGGGTGAGGGAGAGTGAGACAAAGATAGATATTCGTAGTCACAGCCTATCGTATGAGTTACCGAGTGACGCTGCCACCACCCTGAATTACCGACAGGGGACAGGAGTGAGATTCGTAGGTCTTGCAGATGGAATAACCTACCAGGACAGGTGTAGGGGACAATTGAACGGTACAAGGATCCTGGCCTGACACTCGAATAATCCTTACCACTTGGGAACTATAGAATACACAAGAATAAGGCGGGACACACCCAATACTACACCTCAACACGGACGGACGGGGGGAGGAGTACTGGATAATTACGGACATTAGGTCACTAGGTCAAGGGGACGGTAGGCCCAATATCACTAAGACAAGGAACCATTAATACACATTTAATAACACTTGATAATATATAACTTTATTAAAATAATTAAATCTGCACTTCCCTAACTAATTCCTACCAGAGGCCAAGAGTACTGAATGAGGTGCTTTAGATCAAGAGAGGCGTACTTACTCGTATGTTGTTCCACAGTTCTCCTGGAGATGATGTTCCCTCCCTGAGTCCACACACACCGTCTTCCTGGGGCTGCGCCCACTCTACTGTCCCTCTTCCCTGATCTCTTGCTCCTCAGCTGAACATGAGGTTTTGCATTTAATGTGTAGGGGTTAATCCCTGTAGATTATCATGACATCATCAACTCTGACCTCTTCGTGACTTGGTAACCATTGACCTGTCCTGGTGGCTAACTTGTACCAGGTGTAACTTTTACATTGTCTGCCGCCGCCTGCCTGGCGCCTGTGGTTTGTTCATCCTCCACGTGGCTTGTTCATGCTATTATGATGTTCATGTTGTACTACTATGTACTGCTCTCTTGTTTACAGTGTAATCCACCTTTTTCGTCCCTAGAATATTTCTCAATTATGACAGATCATCACTTTGGTACCCTGGTACTTTGGTTTGTCTTCGGGCCACGTACCCTATCTTCTGCAATCCGACCAAAGGAGGATAAAGAGGGCCATAGTTCCTCTAGCATGGACTATGCTGTTGACTTGGGACCTCAACAGCAGTTCTCGTCACCAGTTGACACTCACACCCCTACACGTCGGTCAGAGATTATGATATTTACTCAGGAAGGGAATTGGCTTTCTTTTTCAGAGCACAAAGAACGCTAATTCAGTAAGTATCATCTAGTTAAGTAGAAACCCTTGCTTCTGTCCTATAGAGACCCGACAAGGTATCCCTACATTCTTGGACTACCCTTTCACTTTTTAAACAATTAAAAGTTTCATTTGTTTTGAAACTATCAGTTTCATTTATTTAGTAAGATTTTCTTGCCCTTATTCTCGTATATTGAGTGCCAGGTACAAGATTTCCTGCGATTTTGATTGAATTATCACTTGACATCTAATATTAACGTTAATTGTTTTTACATTAACGATTGAATTTCCACAGGATAGTCACCAGTTGCCACGTCATCCTGTTACTGACACTTAATATCACAGGTATATTCGCTGTACATTTATTTGCTATCTCAAAATGTTTCGTCTCCCAGCAATTCGCAGTGATCCAGCAAGTGAAGTAGGGAAATTAATTCGTGCCAAGAGGACAGAATTTCAAACTCTAGCACTTGAATATCAACTAGATGTTCCCCATGGAGCCAACAAAAGTGACTTGCACAACATTATCCTGGACCACCTCTTAGATGAAGGAATTAGACTGATTCTCACGAAAACTATTCTATTGCAGATCGGCAAAGCTCTGGCAGCTATGAAGTTAAAGCTAGAACTAGCGAAAGTAGAGCGTGAACGCCAAAAAGAAGCTCTACAACTCGCTAATGCCGAACGTGAACAACAAAAAGCTCTCCAACAACAGAAAGAAGCTCTCCAGATAAAGGAACTTCCTAAAGAAGGAAGAACAGGAACGCGAGGCTGCCCTAAAGAAGGAAGAACAGGAACGCGAGGCTGCCCTAAAAAGGAAGAACAAGAACGCGAGGCTGCCCTAAAAAAGGAGAACAAGAACGCGAGGCTGCCCTAAAAAAGGAAGACAAGAACGCGAGGCTGCCCTAAAAAAGGAAGAACAAGAACGCGAGGCTGCCCTAAAAAAGGAAGAACAAGAACGCGAGGCTGCCCTAAAAAAGGAAGAACAAGAACGCGAGGCTGCCCTAAAAAAGGAAGAACAAGAACGCGAGGCGGCCCTAAAAAGGAAGAACAAGAACGCAAGGCTGCGCTACAACGTGAGCGTGAGAGGGAACAGCTTGAAGCAAGAAAACGTCACCTGGAGATGCAACGTGAACACGATAAGAAGCAAGCTGATAGTGCTCTAGAATACCGTCGACAAGAACTCAACTTGGAAACTACACACCACACTCAGCGCCAACAAGCTACAGCTAGTCTTCCAGTAAGCTTCAATGTCTCCCAGGCAAGTAAGTTAATGCCACCATTCGTTGAGACAGAGATAGATGTGTTTTTTACTACTTTTGAGGCCCTAGCTAAAAGACTTAGCTGGCCTGAAGATCAATGGTCTACACTTCTCAGAGTGCATCTCACAGGTAGAGCTGCGATTACTCTCGCTACCTTAGCGTCTGAGAATGAAAACCAGACCCTAAAGCAAGCAGTTTTAGACGCCTACCTTCTCTCCACCGAAAACTACAGACGAAAATTCCGTGATTATCTAAAGGCAAGTGCTACCACCTATTTAGAATTTGCCAATAATAAAATATTTCATGAAATGGCTGGAAGCAGCCAATGTTTCTACATTTTCAGACCTTGTCAACCTTATTCTAGTCGAAGAATTCTTTCGACATTCCTACTTCCATCCGTCTTCACTTAGCGGATAAGGAGGAAACCGACTACATCAGATGTGCGAAGTCGGCTGACACCTACAGCCTTATACACAGGTTGACAACTGACACATCTTCCAGTAAGAAATCTTGGCCTGATTATGACAAAGTGAGTACCCATCAAGCAACCTCTCAATTATATTGTAAGTATTGCAAGCTCTATGGACATACCATAGATAAATGTGGAAAAGCCCAATACAAAGGCTATAGTGAAACCTAAACCCAAAACGACGACTCCTAAGTCCGGTAAGCCTGTGATGAATGTTGGTGTTCCTGTTAATGATCTTTCTCTTCAGCAAACACCTATACCTGGAACTGTCTCTGCCAACAGTACAGATTCGGAGGGATGTTCTAAAGTGAAGATCTTGAGGGACACAGCGGCTCTTCAGTCAATAAATTGAAATCGGCTGTGCCTAACATCACCTACACCGGGGAGACGGTCCTTATCACTGACCTCACTGCTACCACTCCGTATCCACTCGCCAGAGTCCACCTGGATTGTCCTTTCGTACAAGGTGAAGTCCAAGTCGCCATCCGGGAAAAGCCTTTTCCCATGAAAGGGGTACAACTTCTCCTGGGCAACGACTTGGCCGAAGATCTGCAACCTTCCAACTTGATCATCATGGACAAACCCCAGGTATGTGACTCTGTAGTGGAAAACCCCATCTTGAAGTATGTTTCAGCAGAGGTCCAAGAAAGTGATGAAGTCTCTCCTCCGGTTTGGTGACAACCCGTGCGCAAGCTGCACGCCCGCAACCAGCTGACTCTACTGCAACAGCTGTCCCTCAAGACCATCAGAATCTACCACCGAATCTTACTATGTTGGAGTTCCGTAAGTTACAGAGGGAGGATCCTTCATTAACACCATTATTCTTCCAGGCCGAGACTCAATCTGACAGTATTCCTGGGTTCTTCATAGAGAACCAATTGCTCTACCGGAGGTACCGACCCAGTAAACTAACGGAGGATGACGATTGGGCTAATGTCGACCAACTAGTAGTTCCCACCAGCCTCGGCCCGATATTCTACACCTGGCCCATGGAGCACTCTCACTATGGTTTTAATAAAACCTATCACGGAATCAGACAAGACTACTACTGGCCAGGTATGATTAAAGATGTAAAAACTTATGTACAACAGTGTCATACATGTCAGATGGCAGGAAAACCAACATCCCATTCCCAAGGCTCCTTTGATTCCTATCCCGGTGCCTTCGGAACCTTTTCACAGACTCATCATAGACTGTGTTGGTCCTTTACCCCGGACCAGTTCTGGCAACGCATATATACTAACCATCCTGTGTCCAACCACCAGATTCCCCATAGCAGTTCCTGTAAAGAACATTACGGCTGCTACGGTGGTGAAACAACTATTGAAGATCTTTACCCAATATGGATTTCCTCGGGAGATTCAAAGTGACTGTGGCACCAACTTCACCAGTGATCTCTTCAAGAAGACACTGGAAGAATTCAACATCACTCAGGTATTGTCCAGCCCCTATCATCCTGCTTCACAGGGTTCTCTTGAACGTAGTCACCAAACGATAAAATCACTCCTTAAGAAATTTTGCAATGAAACCATGAAAGACTGGGATAAACAACTTGACATCATCATGTGCATTTTCAGAAGTCTCCCAAATGAGTCTCTAGGAGTGTCTCCTTATGAGATGCTCTACGGACGTAAGTGCCGTACTCCTCTTAAAGCTTTTAAAGACTCTCTACGCAGTGCCACCTTCAGTGACCCTCAGTATGTGCCTCAGTTTCTTCAAAACTTAAAGCACATTCTAGAGAGAGTACGTAAATTTGCTAATGATAATTTATTGAAAGCTCAAGATAGGATGAAGACTCATTTTGACAAACGCAGCAAAATCAGGAAATTTAAAACAGGAGACTTCGTGTTGGCATATTTTCCGATCCCTGGTTCTCCATTGCAAAATAAGTTTTCAGGACCTTACCGCATCAAGGAGTGCAGAAACAACCACAACTACGTTCTTGAGACTCCAGATAGGCGGCGGAAGACCCAGTTGTGCCACGTCAATCTTTTGAAGGAGTATAAAGGTATTCCCCCCCCCTGTGCTAATCTCTCTCTCCACTTTTAAAGATCCATACCTCCACAGTGAGACCTTCCCTGCTTCTCCTCCTGAAAGCACTACTCTGAGTCAGTGCCTTCCAACTCGGAAATCCTTACTGATCTTCCTAAATATTTACAGGACTGTAATAGTGCTCCTCTCATCAAAGTTCTTCAACATCAGAAGTTGTTCAGCGATGATCCCCAGGAGTGTAATGTGGTTCAGCACGACATTCAGCTACTTCCTGATACCCGGCCGATTCGTCAACCCTTCTACCGTATCAGCCCGTACAAAAAGGAAGTTATGCGTGCTGAAGTACAGTACCTTCTGGATCATGGGCTGGCCACCCCTTGTGAGTCCCCTTGGGCCTCACCCTGCATCTTGGTGCCGAAACCGCACGGTAAAGTACGACTATGTACCGACTATAGGAAACTGAACCTTGTGACCGTCAAGGATGCTTACCCTTTACCTCGTATAGATGATATCCTTGACGCAGTAGGTAATGCTAATTATTTGTCCCAAATTGATTTGTTAAAGGGCTATTACCAAATCAGCCTGACAGAGCGAGCTAAGGAAATATCTGCCTTCACCACTCCTTTTGGCCTGTACAGATATGAACGCCTTCCTTTTGGACTGTGTAACGCCCCGGCCACCTTCCAGCGAGCTGTCAACCGCGTCATCTACGGCCTAGATCACACCTACGCCTACTTGGATGACATCGTTGTGGCAACTAACACCTGGAGCGAACATCTGCTCCAGCTGCAACGACTGTTCTCCAAGCTCCTGACAGCTGGCCTTACCATCAACTTGGGCAAGTCCACCTTTGCTAAAGGTAAAGTGCGTTATCTTGGTCATGTGATAGGGAGTGGCAGCATGGCTCCTTTAACCATTCACACTCAAGCCATTCAGCATTACCCACAACCTACAACCAGGAAGCAGCTCCTGCGCTTCCTTGGCCTTGCATCTTACTATCGTAGGTTTGTGAAAATTTTAGTACAGTAGCGACACCATTGATTAATCTGACCAGCCCCAAGCAACGGTATCATTGGACCATTCAACAGACCGTTGCCTTTGAACAACTTAAATCTCTGCTATGTTCTGATCCCATTCTCGCCTCTCCAGATATTACGAAGCCTTCATCATCAATGTCGACGCAAGTGGCACCGGCATCGGGGGCGTCCTAATGCAACAACGTGGCGAAGAGGTTCTTCCTGTCAGTACTACAGCTACAAGTTGAAGCCCCACCAAAAGAACTATAACACCATAGAAAAGGAACTCCTCTCCATCGTCCTGAATCTGCAACATTTCGAACCTTACCTACAGGGAAATCGGTCTATTACCATCTACTCAGACCACAATCCCCTACGGCTCCTGCAACAGGCCCAATTCAGCAATCAACGTCTTCTACGCTGGGCTCTGTACTTGCAGAATTTTAATCTGGAGATCTTCTTCATCAACGGTTCAGACATCATAGCTGACGCCCGCTCCAGAGTCTATGAGGTAGAGACAGCTACTCCTACCTCTCTACCATCTACTGAAGTAACTTAACCTGTAAGAGCAGGCTTCGGGGGAGAGCTGTTACGATAATCTCCTTCAAGAGAGATTTGGCCTGCTCTTTCCTATCATGTTACTTCAGTACATCTACAACATCTAGATACTACAATCAAGAGTAGTACATATTTAGTAAAATACGTTTCTACAGGGGGTATATGTACCCTACACTCTCTCCACATCCCCTCCTCGCTGTCGCCACAACACCTTCGTCGATCACCAAACTACCACTTCCAGCCAGCATGCTCCCATTGGTGAATCAGCGACTCCACTCTACTTCAGCGTCATCTGCATAGCCTATAACTAAGCGTGCATGAGCCATTGGATTTAGAATATTCTGTGCTCTCAAGGCTGATACATCTATCTAGAATACGCTCTGTGTAATAGTGGAAGTTTTCAGCCAGCCAATATTCTCAGCACCTTTTAATTCATTTTTTGTCTTGTTCATTGTAGAGTAACGTAACCATTGTTTTATTTCATATTATTTTTGAACTTTGTAATTTTGTTTATTTGCACTGTACATAGCCAAGGGTTTATCTTTGTTCATATTTGTTTCCAAGTAAAATTTTCTTTGTTCATACGATTTGTTTTGCGTGTTTTTCCCTTTCACTTGACCATAGGAGGCAACAGCCACACAGCCAACTTATTTTTTTGTAAATGTGATTGGCATTGACACCAGCCATTGGAAGGACTGCCGTACACCTACATTTTTTTTTTCCATCACATTCTTTTTCTGTCCTTTTTTATGTGTTGTGTTTATTTAAAAAAAAATGTTTTGGAACTGGCAGTTGACAAATGTGTGTGTGTATATTGCCTATCTATCTAATTTGTATTTTACAATATGATATTAGTGCATTACAATCTTCAGTTAGGAAATTATTGGACTTTATAATTATAATATCGTTTAAAATTAAGAACTTAGGAGCGATAACTAACATGCTTATATCTTTACTGCTGTTTTGTGTATTAAAGTGATAATTTGACAAGCTAATATATTTCTCTAAATGATAAAGTGCAATTATTAACTACTCGAGAATATGAATAAAATTAGCGACATCCTCAGTGATGACACTAAATTTAACCAAATCACTGTGGAAAAACTCAAAGTGAACAAAACTATTACTGCAATCAATGCAAAGAGGTAGTGTTCATTTCGCCAAACTCCATGGCGACTATTGCTTAGGATATACCAATGGCAATGTAAAAACACACAAACCAGGTAACCCACTACGCCCAATAATTAGCCAAATTCCAACTCCAACCTATCACCCTGGCAAAAAGACTTACCAAACTCCAAACTCCATACACTCCAAGCAACTATAGACTACAATCGTCAGTAGATTCCCTAGAAATAAAACTACATAGCCTGATAGAATTATTGCTTCACTGGACATTGAATCCCTTTTTAGCAACGTCCCGGTCGACACCCACCATAGAAATGATACTGGACAGAGTATACAGAGACGAGAGCACCCCTAAATTAGACATACCCGACCCATACTTGAAGAGCCTTCGAGGGATATACAAAGGAAGATCCCCTTTCATCAGTCCGCAAGGTAACATGTATCTACAAACAGACGGAGTAGCAATGCCACCTTAGGTGTGTTATTTGCTAATTTTTACATGGGTTCATCGAAGCGAGAGTTTTCAAAAGTAGGGTCAGTGACAAACAAACACTTCAGCAGTGTCTGTCTTCTTAGCTACTATTTTACCACCTCTTAAACAATGTTTAATTGACCCATTGGAATTTTTAAGGACTTCACGCAGTTTAAAGAAGAGATTGTCTGTTCTTGGTCACACATTCGTTCCCATAAACGGGGTAGAAAACCCCGTTTATGGGAACGAATGTGTGACCAGGAACAGACAATCTTCTTTAAACTGCGTGAAGTCCTTAAAAATTCCAATGGGTCAATTAAACATTGTTTAAGAGGTGGTAAAATACGCTGCAACTCTGATAATGTCTGATTTGCGCAAACAGCTATCCAATTTCACACGAATTCTTCTGTTATTTTCACCAGAGGATTTGGTAACCACACACTGCTTTTTTGACGTCTCTTGCTTGAATTTCATAATTCTTCTTATCACGTAATTCCTGGATCACGATGGTAGCGCAGTTTTCTCCATCAGTTTCTTGGGGAAATTACGTGAGGAGATAATGACAATCAAGGAGCTTTTGTTAGTCATATTCGTCTTGAGAAACAATGAGAATCATTTTAACACCCTACAGCAGCCACACAAACTTTTCCTCCTTTTTCTAATGGTTTCTGCGGGTTCTTATTTTGTTGAAGTATTCTTAAGAGAGCTTATTTCCTGTTCAAGGAGGCCAACTCTGCAAGACAGATCTTGATTTTCCTTAAGCCTGGCTTTAGCTTCGGTTTGTGTTGATAAAGGAGCCCAATTTGAGAAAAAAAATTATGACTCCGGGTTCACTAGATGGACATTATTTTTTTAATCTTATTACAACATTAATTCGGGCAATTGGCAGAAAACTATTTTCCGGCAGGGGTTTAATATTTTTTTTTTTTGGCTCTTAAGGTGCATTTTCAAGTTCAGGGGGGAGTGGGCTCAACCTGGTCCAGGTCTTCCTCCAACCGGTGCCTACACTCGAATATTTCTGCTACCTCAGCATCAGATTTTGTCGGTGATGGGAACCCTTAAACGGGCTCAAAGTGCGTTGTAAACATATCAGCGGCCACACCAAACTCTGCCAGACCCTCGTCCGTGCTGTTGTTGAGGAGCAATACTGCCGAATTTAATGTCTGTGACTGTAGCAAGTCCTCTGTACATAGGCCAGATGTAGTTCTCACGTTCTCGACAACGAGCCGTTTCAGATGCATGGCACTTTCAGCTCCTGATGACTTCTTTTTAGGCGGTTGTCTACTGCTTAGAGTAGGTGGTTTTGTAGAGGCAGCTTTTTCTCCTCTATGCTCTCGCTCATTGAAATACACGGATATAGACTTGAATAAAGTCTGTGATAAGCCATTAATAAGTGCTACTTTTTTATCATCACCAATTGTCATATTTCCATCTTCTGATAATGCTAGAGATTTGCTGAAGAGGTGATAGTGGCCTCAACCATTCTTGTCGAAAATGGTTTGGGGAAACGCACCTGTTATTGCAGTGGTGGTATTTTCTAGTGATACCATGCATCTCTTAAATTTAAGATTTAGGCAAAATATTTAATATTCGTAGGCGAAAGACTATGAATATGTCGGCTCCCTTCTAAAATATTTCGATGAGGGAGAACTAGTTAAAGGGATTGATAATGTTAATATGCGAAGTCCAGTCGCCATTTTGCATGTAATTAAAGATATTACCTAAAGAATGACTTCACAAATCCTTTCTTTTACCTAATAAACTGGCCGCATTAAAAATATTTTTTACTTTGAGTTCATCGTCTCGAGACCTGTTATGAAATTAAACAGGCAGGTGAAAGATTTTCAAATGGTAGTGTGAAGAGAAAACGGACAAGCCGGATTTGGACCTGACACACCCATAGAGGAAAGGTTGGTAAGGGCAGGTATGCGAGGTTTGTACCTGCGCCTATGTGGCTGGCAAATTAAAATGACACCGTGATTATCTGTCACTGGTTTACAGCCAGTGACTGGCGCCAGTATGAATATTCCTGTAATCTATGCAACAAACTTCTCCAACATAGACTTGTATGCTGATAACGCCCCCATCTCTGTCGAGTCGCCTGAATAAACCATTTGAATTATATCCCAAGAGCTCATATGAAATGTTTGCATAAATTATTACTGCACAAATCTCATTATGTAATTATGAACGAGGAGCTTAAAAAGAAATTTATTACGTGATCAATGATGAAATAGCTAAAATATTGACATGCTATAAACTGATTTTTATAGACAAGCTTATAAAAAGCATTATCCTAACAGAACGACAGATATGACACAAATAGTGTTCTAATCGCAATAGATTTAACACAC
>WNGS01108815.1:0-15689 GCA_020271785.1 Procambarus virginalis | reverse complement strand
TATATATAATATATATATATATATATATTATATATATATATATATATAATGTGTGTGTGTGTGTGTATAAATTTGTTTGTAAATCACGGAAATTAACATGTGGTGAAAAATGTGACAGTGTCAGACCACGGAAGAAGAATTGAAACAGTAATTTCCTTAAGTACTTTCATATTTAAATAATACATGTTCAGAAGGAATACATCTTCAGGAGGAATGATTCCTTCTGAAGATATATTGAAATACAAAAGTACTTAAGGAAATTCCTGTTTCAATTCTTCCTCAGTGGTCTGACACTCATATGTAATTACCTAAGTGTAGTTACAGGATGAGAGCTACGCTCGTGGTGTCCCGTTTTCCCAGCACTCTTTGTCATATAATGCTTTGAAACTTTTGACGGTTTTGGCCTCCACCACCTTCTCACCTAACTTGTTCCAACTGTCTACCATTCTGTTTGCAAAAGTGAATTATCCTATATATCTTCGGCATCTTTGTTTAGTTCGTTTAAATCTATAACCTCTTGTTCTTGAAATTCCAGGTCTCTGGAAATCTTCCCTATCAAGTTTATATATTCCTGTTACTGTTTTGTACGTAATGATCATATCTCCTCTTTTCCTTCTATCTTCTAGTTTTGGAATATTTAATGCCTCTAACGTCTCCTTATAGATCTTGCCCTTCAGTTCTAGGAGCCACTTAGCAGCATGTCTTTGCATTTTTTCCAGTTTGTTGATGTGCTTCTTATGGGGGGGTCAGTTAGTTTTTTAAAAGTTGTTCAATGTCAACCAATATTTTTTGACTAGTTGTATATGAAAAGGGTTGCAATTGTTCCAAGTTTCAGTACTGCAGCCTAGATGGAAAAAGAGATTTTAAATTTTTTTCAACGAATATTACACATTTTCAAGTGTTTATAAACAACCACACCTTTCAGATATAATCATTCTATGGCACTTTTCTGTCACATTAGCATATAATAAAGGATCTGTAGGAAGGGATTTTCCAAAACATCTTTAGTTTTCCTAATGCAAATAGTCAAAGTTCCTCCCCAAAATTATGCAAATATATCATGTTTATTGCTATTATAAAATCAATAAATGAACTTAGGAAGCAAAGCTTGTGCTAGATTTTATAGACATACACTCTACATATAAGGTGTAAGTTTCATGTAAATTGGATAAAAAATTAGTTATAAGAATTTTATGTTACCTGAAATAAATAAGTAAAAAATAGTCTAAGGTGCTGCTATCTGTGGCTGAGGTTGACATCAACCAATCTCCTTGTCCCCTTTGCACCCTTACAGATAGGCTTATGTGCCGTCAGGTGTATAAGTTTCATGTAAATCGTCTGATAAAAAAGATTCTTTTTTTTATATAACTTTTTTTAATAAAACTAATTATATATATATATATATATATATATATATATATATATATATATATATATATATATATATATATATATATATATATATATATATATATATTATATATGCTATTGTGATAGCTGAGAGTCATAGACATGATTTCAGTTGACACGTGTGTTTGATAATCGTTTTTGATCATTTCGGAAAATGTTTGACACAATTCAATATTTTTTTCTCCCTTCCTATTTATGCTACGATGCTGAGATTTGGACCAGATGAAACCCTTTTCATATGCAGCATGTCAAAAAGTTCTCCTTTTGGCATATATGAATCTAAGGCCCCTTTAAGATATGGGCACTATACAACCGCTGCATATTCTAGCTTTGACCTAACAAAAGTAATGAATAATTTCTTTAGTATTTCGCCATCCATGTATTTAAAAGCAATTTTGAAGTTAGAAAGCGTGTCATAGGCTCCTCGTACAACGTTCTTTATGTGGTCCTCAGGTGATAGTTTCCTATCTAGAACCACCCCAATATCTCTCTATCATAATTCTTTAAAGATTTCCCTCATAATTTATAGGTTGTGTGGGGGTCTATGTTCTCCTATTCCACATTCCATAACTTGGCATTTATTTACATTACATTCCATTTGCCAAGTGGTGCTCCATATACTTATTTTGTCCAGGCCTTCTTGAAAGGCATTACAATAACTAAGTTTCTTATCCTTCCTATTATCTTAGCATCATCAGCAAACATGTTCATATAATTCTGTATTCCATCTGGCAGATTATTTATGTAGACAATGAACATCACCGGTTCAAGAACAACCCTGTGGTACTCCACTTGTGACATTTCTCCAGTCTGATTGCCCCTGATTACTGCCCTCATTTTTCTATAAGAAAATTTTTCATCCGTGTTAGCTTACCTGTCACCCCTCCAATATGTTCCAGTTTCCAGAACAACCTTTTATGTTGGACTCTATTGAAAGTCTATTTTAGGTCCAGATAGATGCAGTCAACCCAACCATCTCCTGTACACAGGCATGTCTGAAAATCCGCTGAAGTGGTATGGTGAACTCGGGTGCACATTCTCTCAGAATCCATGGTGAAACTCCATCTGGGCCAACTGCTTTGTTCATACTTAGCTCCAAGAATATTTGTTTCACTTTGTCGAATCTTTAGTGGATTATGCTGCACCTCTGCTTGTTTTGATGCCTGAAAGAAAGCTTGGAGGGCTTGAAAAATTGCAGAACGAAGCCCTGAGGATAATCCTTGGGTGCCCTCGTACCACAAAGATACTTAATATGAGAAAGGAACTTAATATTCTGAGCGTTGTTGATCGTGTTACTGAAATTAACTGTCAAATTGGTATAAAAATGCTTAGGCTAACTCATCCTAATCCTTGCACAGAAGCCCTCCAGACTTACTTTATTGAAGATCAGCATTGTTCCAAATGGATAACAAAAACTGGAACTCAACTCAGAATGTATGGGGTTCATGATTTGTACCAAGAGAAACAACAACGGCACTTTCCTGCACCGTGGGAGGTTACACCCTTTCCAGTTTTAATCCCTCCCTTTCCACCCAAGAAGCAAATTAGAGATCAGCCCAAGCTTCGTCTTGAGGCAAAGCTCAACGCCTTAAGCCATATTGATGCTCTGTCCACAGAGCATTCTCTCTCTCAAATCATATACACTGATGGTTCCCTACACCGCACCACGGGTGCAGCTGGAAGTGCAGTTGTTCTGACAATGGGCGATGGCTTGTACTTTGAGTGGGGAGTCCGTATAAACAATTGGGCCTCTACCCTTCAGACTGAACTATTTGCCTTGATCCTTGCACTGAAATGTGTACAAGTCTCCAAACTTGATACATTAATTGTAAGCGACTCCTTATCATCCTTAAATGCTCTCAACTCTTTAAGACACAACTGTAACATGCTCGTGTCCGAAGCTAGACACAAATACAACAAAATTATTAAGGATGGTAACAGAGTCCATTTCATGTGGTCTCCATCTCATGTTGGCCTCCGAATGCATGATAGAGCTGATAAGTTAGCCAAAGAATCTGCCTTTAAAGGAGCCGTTGAGTGTAACCTTGGATTGTCAATGAGCAATCTGAGAGCAGCAGTACACCGAGAACTTCAACAAGATCTTGTAGATCTGAGGCAAAGTGAAATTGACACCAGTAATTCCATCTATCATCATACTATCATGCAAGAGGAGCCACACATCTATGGATCATCCAATAAAATCAGCAGACTTCTAGATGTTACTGCTGCTCGGCTTAGACTCGGTTACAAGTATCTCTGGGAATTCTCATTATCTGCCGATGTAGACCTGACCAAATGTAAACTGTGTCAACAAAATTATTCGCACACCCTCCGTCACTATGTGATGGAGTGCGAAAAGATACGTGAATTTAGAGACAATTCTATAACCAATGTTCCAGCGATGTGTAAATATTTCATTCAAAATGATCTGCTACCAGAAATTTTAGCCAAATATCCCCAGTTTGCTAACTGTAGGTAGTAACTGAGTGATTGTAACCTATCCACCGCTGCCCACTGGATGGGAGGCGGTGTGCAGGACAAACATATAAATTTTGACACTAGCTCTCCACATATGTCAGTTGCTTAATTTAGAACCTGTACTTGAGGTCGATCTCGAACCCATTGTTGATGTGACGACTTATATTGAATTTTGTAACTAGCTCATCAAGATTGTAACTTGCTTAGCTAAATGAATTGTGGGGTTCAGTCCCTGAGCCCATTATGTGCCTCTGTAACCCTTTCCACTACCGCCCACAAGATGGGTATGGGGTGCATAATAAATGAACTAAAACTAACACCTCTATGTGCTCTGTTGTTCTCTGTAATTCTTATTGTCTGGTTCCCTGAAGATCTCATTTTATACAAACACTTTGGAACTTTTCCTTAAATGTTTCACACATTTCCTTTTAATTTTCTGCATATCTGTCCCCCATTTTCAACATCTGAATATTATCCTTTACCTGCAGCTTGCTTTTAATGAATTTATAGAAAAGTCCTGGATCTGATTTACATTTGTCTGCTATACCGTTCTCAAAGTTCCTCTCTGCCTCTCTCCTTACTGACGTGTAGTTGTTTCTCGCATCTTTTTATCGCTGGTATGTTTGGGGTTTGGCCTCTTCTTATAATGATTCCATGCTTGTGTCTCTTAATCTCTGGCCCTCTTGCAATTTCTGTTGAACCAACCCTGTTTCCTACCAACCCTGGTTTATCCTTTACAGTATTTTGCAGTTTATTTCATGATCCTGTGGTTAATACTTGCATAAATAGTAGATTACAAAATGCATTTTTATGTCATTAGTATTAAATAATAATAATAATGCAAATAATTGACTTAAACAACGTACAATTAATTGGTCGGTGATATTTCATTATTAATATTTTTCATTCTTGCAAAGCCTTAACAAAGCCATTAACATGTTAATATAAACTTGATCACCTTCCACATTTTTTCTCATGTGCTACCTACATGTACAAAACCTTATTCCTAAATGCATATATCTTGTTCTGAAACTTGTCCTTTATATGTTGTGTATCACCATCTTTGGAGAGTTTTATCTGATTGATGTATAAATTACTTTTTTTAATTTTACAGAATATTATTGTTATACTGAATTTATTATTATATAAATAACTTAATTTTACAGAATCATCTATCAACGCACATCCACAAGTTGAGGAGGAGGACGTGACCTTCCAGATTTCTGAAGTACTGAAACATGCACCAAACAGGCCTGGTGGATCTAGATACAAGGTAAAATAATTTAAATTTACTTGTATATATTTTTTGCTAATTATCCGTATAATATATATATCTATATATAAATATATATATATATATATATNNGTTTTATCCTTTACAGTATTTTGCAGTTTATTTCATGATCCTGTGGTTAATACTTGCATAAATAGTAGATTACAAAATGCATTTTTATGTCATTAGTATTAAATAATAATAATAATGCAAATAATTGACTTAAACAACGTACAATTAATTGGTCGGTGATATTTCATTATTAATATTTTTCATTCTTGCAAAGCCTTAACAAAGCCATTAACATGTTAATATAAACTTGATCACTTTCCACTTTTTTTCTCATGTGCTACCTACATGTACAAAACCTTATTCCTAAATGCATATATCTTGTTCTGAAACTTGTCCTTTATATGTTGTGTATCACCATCTTTGGAGAGTTTTATCTGATTGATGTATAAATTACTTTTTTAATTTTACAGAATATTATTGTTATACTGAATTATTATTATATAAATAACTTAATTTTACAGAATCATCTATCAACGCACATCCACAAGTTGAGGAGGAGGACGTGACCTTCCAGATTTCTGAAGTACTGAAACATGCACCAAACAGGCCTGGTGGATCTAGATACAAGGTAAAATAATTTAAATTTACTTGTATATATTTTTGCTAATTATCCGTATAATATATATATATATATATATATATATATATATATATAATATATATATATATATATATATATATATATATATATATATATCACTAAGAACTCTTTGACCCGGCCAGGATTCGAACCCATGCCGTCCAGGATCACCCCTAAACGTACACAGTACCGTGACCACCGCACCAATGATCGTCTATAAGGATTGGTCAGTCTTGGCGCTTATTAACTAAGCTCCCTGACTGACCAACCCCCGACGACACTCATGGTTCCATTTGGGTACAGTTTTTCATCAAATTCTGGCGCATGCACAGGCCGCACTGAGTCTATCATGTGTGAGAAAGCTGCATGAACGCGCAAGCCATATATCACTATATATATATATATATATATATATATATATATATATAATATATATATATATATATATATATATATATATATATATATGTCGTACCTAGTAGCCAGAACGCACTTGTCAGCCTACTATGCAAGGCCCGATTTGCCTAATAGGCCAATGTTTCATGAATTAATTGTTTTTCGACTACCTAACCTACCTAACTTTTTCGGCTACCTAATTTAACCTAACCTATAAAGATAGGTTAGGTTAGGTTAGGTTAGGTAGGGTGGTTAGGTTCGGTCATATATCTTCGTTAATTTTAACTCCAATGAAAAAAAATTGACCTCATACATAATGAAATGGGTAGCTTTATCTTTTCATAAGAAAATAATTAGAGAAAATATATTAATTCAGGAAAACTTGGCTTATTAGGCAAACCGGGGCTTGCATAGTAGGCCAAAAAGTGAGTTCTGGCTACTAGGTACGACATATATATATATATATATATATATATATATATATATAATATATATATATATATATATATATATATATATATATATATTGTGTGTGTGTGTATATTTGTGTTGTTGAATATGACCAAAAGTGTAAGATTAATGATTCTAATACAAATCATCTGAATATATGTTTTCTTCACTGTCGAGAGTAGTTAAAAAATTTACTCAAAAGTTTATTTTCACACTTTATTTATGGTCTTTCTGCCCCTCTCCTTACTGCTGTTGTTGTTACTTGCATCTTTGTATCGCTTGTATGTTTGGGGGTTAGGCCTCTTGCTATATTGATTCCATTTGTGTGTCTTCTGGTCTCTGGTCCTCTTGCAATTTCTGTTGAACAAACCCCTTTGCCTAGTTCTGCATCTCTCCTTTGGTATAAATTTTGTTGTGCCTTTATCATATATTCACAAAACTTGACATCTCATTTACTTCATGTCCTAACAGTAAGTGTTTCTGTCAAATTCTTTAAGGAAATATCTGAGTTCCCCATAATGACCTCTTCACAAATCAGGTTTTTCAAATGCTTCAAGCTCATTTTCTTCCAGATTATAATGCATTGCATACTTTATTCTCAAAAAGAAATGGTCACTTTTACCCAAGGGAGGGAGGTACTGAATGATAAATATCTCTTCCTCTTTCCTGGTAAATATAACATCCAGCATGGAGGGAAATCCCCTTCCCTCATCCTCGTAGCTTGTTTAACATGTAGAAACATGAATGTTTACAGGATGAGGTTTATGCATCTACAAGTCCAAAAATTCTCTGTTCTAGCTTCATATGCCTCCTAGTCTATGGATTTATTTAAAGTTGAAGTCGCCAACTCCCAACGGTCGTGATCTGTCTTTATCAGCTCTCGCTATAATCTCTCATTATTGTTATAAGACCCTTTCGTTTATTATCCAGCACCTCCTTTGATCTTGTGTTGCATGGCGGTGGACTATATACATTTATGATCGTTAGTTTATCATCCTGATTGCAGATCTCTAATACTATTATGTCAACTTCTCGTGGATTCGCAATCATTATTTAATTTACCTTTAGGTGTTCTTTCACCAGCACAGCAACACTACCACATTTCCTAATTTTTCTGTCTAGTCTCCAAACTGAGTAACCCTTGATAATATGACCTCATTTAAAATATCATCTTCAAGTTTTGTCTCCATGAGTGCAACAATGTCTGGTGTCTGCAGCTGAATTATATGACTTAACTACAGTATCTTTGATCTCATTCAATCTATTTATATAAACAAATAATTAATATTAATTTATATAAATAGATTGAATGAGATCAAAGATACTGTAGTTAAGTCATATAATTCAGCTGCAGACACCAGACATTGTTGCACTCATGGAGACAAAACTTGAAGATGATATTTTAAATGAGGTCATATTATCAAGGGGTTACTCAGTTTGGAGACTAGACAGAAAAATTAGGAAATGTGGTAGTGTTGCTGTGCTGGTGAAAGAACACCTAAAGGTAAATTAAATAATGATTGCGAATCCACGAGAAGTTGACATAATAGTATTAGAGATCTGCAATCAGGATGATAAACTAACGATCATAAATGCATATAGTCCACCGCCATGCAACACAAGATCAAAGGAGGTGCTGGATAATAAACGAAAGGGTCTTATAACAATAATGAGAGATTATAGCGAGAGCTGATAAAGACAGATCACGACCGTTGGGAGTTGGCGACTTCAACTTTAAATAAATCCATAGACTAGGAGGCATATGAAGCTAGAACAGAGAATTTTTGGACTTGTAGATGCATAAACCTCATCCTGTAAACATTCATGTTTCTACATGTTAAACAAGCTACGAGGATGAGGGAAGGGGATTTCCCTCCATGCTGGATGTTATATTTACCAGGAAAGAGGAAGAGATATTTATCATTCAGTACCTCCCTCCCTTGGGTAAAAGTGACCATTTCTTTTTGAGAATAAAGTATGCAATGCATTATAATCTGGAAGAAAATGAGCTTGAAGCATTTGAAAAAACCTGATTTGTGAAGAGGTCATTATGGGGAACTCAGATATTTCCTTAAAGAATTTGACAGAAACACTTACTGTTAGGACATGAAGTAAATGAGATGTCAAGTTTTGTGAAATATATGATAAAGGCACAAAAATTTATACCAAAGGAGAGATGCAGAACTAGGCAAAGGGGTTTGTTCAACAGAAATTGCAAGAGGACCAGAGACCAGAAGACACACAAATGGAATCAATATAGCAAGAGGCCTAACCCCCAAACATACAAGCGATACAAAGATGCAAGTAACAACAACAGCAGTAAGGAGAGGGGCAGAAAGACCATAAATAAAGTGTGAAAATAAACTTTTGAGTAAATTTTTAACTACTCTCGACAGTGAAGAAAAACATATATTCAGATGATTTGTATTAGAATCATTAATCTTACACTTTTGGTCATATTCAACAACACAAATATACACACACACACAATATATATATATATATATATATATATATATATATATATATATATATATATATATATATATATATATATATATATATGTCGTACCTAGTAGCCAGAACTCACTTTTTGGCCTACTATGCAAGCCCCGATTTGCCTAATAAGCCAAGTTTTCCTGAATTAATATATTTTCTCTAATTATTTTCTTATGAAAAGATAAAGCTACCCATTTCATTATGTATGAGGTCAATTTTTTTCATTGGAGTTAAAATTAACGAAGATATATGACCGAACCTAACCAACCCTACCTAACCTAACCTAACCTATCTTTATAGGTTAGGTTAAATTAGGTAGCCGAAAAAGTTAGGTAGGTTAGGTAGTCGAAAAACAATTAATTCATGAAAACTTGGCCTATTAGGCAAATCGGGCCTTGCATAGTAGGCTGACAAGTGCGTTCTGGCTACTAGGTACGACATATATATATATATATATATATATATATATATATATATATATATATAATATATATATATATATATATATATATATATATATATAGTGATATATGGCTTGCGCGTTCATGCAGCTTTCTCACACATGATAGACTCAGTGCGGCCCGTGCATGCGCCAGAATTTGATGAAAAACTGTACCCAAATGGAACCATGAGTGTCGTCGGGGGTTGGTCAGTCAGGGAGCTTAGTTAATAAGCGCCAAGACTGACCAATCCTTATAGACGATCATTGGTGCGGTGGTCACGGTACTGTGTACGTTTAGGGGTGATCCTGGACGGCATGGGTTCGAATCCTGGCCGGGTCAAAGAGTTCTTAGTGATATATATATATATATATATATATATATATATATATATATATATATATATATATATATATATATATATATATATATATATTATACGGATAATTAGCAAAAAATATATACAAGTAAATTTAAATTATTTTACCTTGTATCTAGATCCACCAGGCCTGTTTGGTGCATGTTTCAGTACTTCAGAAATCTGGAAGGTCACGTCCTCCTCCTCAACTTGTGGATGTGCGTTGATAGATGATTCTGTAAAATTAAGTTATTTATAATAATAAATTCAGTATAACAATAATATTCTGTAAAATTAAAAAAAGTAATTTATACATCAATCAGATAAAACTCTCCAAAGATGGTGATACACAACATATAAAGGACAAGTTTCAGAACAAGATATATGCATTTAGGAATAAGGTTTTGTACATGTAGGTAGCACATGAGAAAAAAGTGGAAGGTGATCAAGTTTATATTAACATGTTAATGGCTTTGTTAAGGCTTTGCAAGAATGAAAAATATTAATAATGAAATATCACCGACCAATTAATTGTACGTTGTTTAAGTCAATTATTTGCATTATTATTATTATTTAATACTAATGACATAAAAATGCATTTTGTAATCTACTATTTATGCAAGTATTAACCACAGGATCATGAAATAAACTGCAAAATACTGTAAAGGATAAACCAGGGTTGGTAGGAAACAGGGTTGGTTCAACAGAAATTGCAAGAGGGCCAGAGATTAAGAGACACAAGCATGGAATCATTATAAGAAGAGGCCAAACCCCCAAACATACCAGCGATACAAAGATGCGAGAAACAACTACACGTCAGTAAGGAGAGAGGCAGAGAGGAACTTTGAGAACGGTATAGCAGACAAATGTAAATCAGATCCAGGACTTTTCTATAAATTCATTAAAAGCAAGCTGCAGGTAAAGGATAATATTCAGATGTTGAAAATGGGGGACAGATATGCAGAAATTAAAAGGAAATGTGTGAAACATTTAAGGAAAAGTTCCAAAGTGTGTTTGTATAAAATGAGATCTTCAGGGAACCAGACAATAAGAATTACAGAGAACAACAGAGCACATAGAGGTGTCTAGAGACAAAGTGAAACAAATATTCTTGGAGCTAAGTATGAACAAAGCAGTTGGCCCAGATGGAGTTTCACCATGGATTCTGAGAGAAGTGCACCCGAGTTCACCATACCACTTCAGCGGATTTTTCAGACATGCCTGTGTACAGGAGATGGTTGGGTTGACTGCATCTATCTGGACCTAAAATAGACTTTCAATAGAGTCCAACATAAAAGGTTGTTCTGGAAACTGGAACATATTGGAGGGGTGAAAGGTAAGCTAACACGGATGAAAAATTTTCTTATAGAAAAATGAGGGCAGTAATCAGGGGCAATCAGACTGGAGAAATGTCACAAGTGGAGTACCACAGGGTTGTTCTTGAACCGGTGATGTTCATTGTCTACATAAATAATCTGCCAGATGGAATACAGAATTATATGAACATGTTTGCTGATGATGCTAAGATAATAGGAAGGATAAGAAACTTAGTTATTGTAATGCCTTTCAAGAAGGCCTGGACAAAATAAGTATATGGAGCACCACTTGGCAAATGGAATGTAATGTAAATAAATGCCAAGTTATGGAATGTGGAATAGGAGAACATAGACCCCCACACAACCTATAAATTATGAGGGAAATCTTTAAAGAATTATGATAGAGAGATATTGGGGTGGTTCTAGATAGGAAACTATCACCTGAGGACCACATAAAGAACGTTGTACGAGGAGCCTATGACACGCTTTCTAACTTCAAAATTGCTTTTAAATACATGGATGGCGAAATACTAAAGAAATTATTCATTACTTTTGTTAGGTCAAAGCTAGAATATGCAGCGGTTGTATAGTGCCCATATCTTAAAGGGGCCTTAGATTCATATATGCCAAAAGGAGAACTTTTTGACATGCTGCATATGAAAAGGGTTTCATCTGGTCCAAATCTCAGCATCGTAGCATAAATAGGAAGGGAGAAAAAAATATTGAATTGTGTCAAAAATTTTCCGAAATGATCAAAAACGATTATCAAACACACGTGTCAACTGAAATCATGTCTATGACTCTCAGCTATCACAATAGCATATATTAATATATATATATATATATATATATATATATATATATATATATATATATATATATATATATATATATATATATATAATTAGTTTATTAAAAAAGTTATATAAAAAAAAAATCTTTTTTATCAGACGATTTGCATGAAACTTATACACCTGACGGCACATAAGCCTATCTGTAAGGGTGCAAAGGGGACAAGGAGATTGGTTGATGTCAACCTCAGCCACAGATAGCAGCACCTTAGACTATTTTTTACTTATTTATTTCAGGTAACATAAAATTCTTATAACTCATTTTTTATCCAATTTACATGAAACTTACACCTTATATGTAGAGTGTATGTCTATAAAATCTAGCACAAGCTTTGCTTCCTAAGTTCATTTATTGATTTTATAATAGCAATAAACATGATATATTTGCATAATTTTGGGGAGGAACTTTGACTATTTGCATTAGGAAAACTAAAGATGTTTTGGAAAATCCCTTCCTACAGATCCTTTATTATATGCTAATGTGACAGAAAAGTGCCATAGAATGATTATATCTGAAAGGTGTGGTTGTTTATAAACACTTGAAAATGTGTAATATTCGTTGAAAAAAATTTAAAATCTCTTTTTCCATCTAGGCTGCAGTACTGAAACTTGGAACAATTGCAGCCCTTTTCATATACAACTAGTCAAAAAATATTGGTTGACATTGAACAACTTTTAAAAAACTAACTGACCCCCCCATAAGAAGCACATCAACAAACTGGAAAAAATGCAAAGACATGCTGCTAAGTGGCTCCTAGAACTGAAGGGCAAGATCTATAAGGAGACGTTAGAGGCATTAAATATTCCAAAACTAGAAGATAGAAGGAAAAGAGGAGATATGATCATTACGTACAAAACAGTAACAGGAATATATAAACTTGATAGGGAAGATTTCCAGAGACCTGGAATTTCAAGAACAAGAGGTTATAGATTTAAACGAACTAAACAAAGATGCCGAAGATATATAGGATAATTCACTTTTGCAAACAGAATGGTAGACAGTTGGAACAAGTTAGGTGAGAAGGTGGTGGAGGCCAAAACCGTCAAAAGTTTCAAAGCATTATATGACAAAGAGTGCTGGGAAAACGGGACACCACGAGCGTAGCTCTCATCCTGTAACTACACTTAGGTAATTACATATGAGTGTCAGACCACTGAGGAAGAATTGAAACAGGAATTTCCTTAAGTACTTTTGTATTTCAATATATCTTCAGAAGGAATCATTCCTCCTGAAGATGTATTCCTTCTGAACATGTATTATTTAAATATGAAAGTACTTAAGGAAATTACTGTTTCAATTCTTCTTCCGTGGTCTGACACTGTCACATTTTTCACCACATGTTAATTTCCGTGATTTACAAACACAAATTTATACACACACACATATATATATATATATATATATATATATATATATATATATATATATATATATATATATATATATATATATATATATATATATATATATATATATATATATATATATATATATATATATATATATATACATATATATATATATATATATATATATATATATATATATATATATATATATATATATATATATATATATATATATATATATATATATATATATATATATACATACATACATACATACATACATACATACATACTGATAATCAGCTAAAAATATATTCAAGTAAATGTAAATTATTTTACCTTGCACTTAGATCCACCAAGCCTGTATGGTGTGCATTTCAGTACTTCGGAAATCTGGAACGATCTGGAATCTCTTATCTGCAATGAAACAATACATATTATTGCACTTACCACAACACCACACAAGAATCAGTACGCTTTACCACACAAGAATCTTACCACACAATCAGTACGACTGTTTTCAGCGAGCCACTGAACACACTGAAGATTGATAACCCAAATGAATTTTTCATGGATATGATATCAAATCATATCAGATGTCATCCTATCCCCACTGGATTTTGAAAAAGCCATAGACAGTATGCCTATGCACTCTGCACCAGGCCCTGACTCTTGGAACTCTACATTCATCAAGAACTGTAAAAAACTGCTATCGCAGGCCCTTCACATTCTTTGGAGACAAAGCCTAGATACTGGCATTATCCCTGACATACTAAAAACAGCAGAGATAGCACCGCCCCATAAAGGAGGAAATAAGGCAGAGGCAAAAAACTACAGACCGATAGCACTAACATCGCACATCATAAAAATCTTTGAGAGAATGCTAAGAAGTAAGATCACAAAATACATGGAATCACAGCATCTCCATAACCCCGGACAACATGGTTTCAGAACAGGGCGCTCTTGCCTATCACAGTTGCTGGACCACTCTGACATGGCACTAGATGCCATGGAAGACAAACAAAACGCTGATGTAATTTACACAGATTTCGCAAAAGCCTTTGACAAATGTGACTATGGTGTTATTGCACATAAAATGCGTTCAAAAGGAATTACAGGAAAAATAGGCAGATGGATCAACAATTTCCTGACTAATAGAACCCAATGTGTAGTAGTCAACAAAATAAAATCTGGACTATCAACCGTAAAGAGCACAGTCCCCAGGGTACTGTGCTTGCTCCAATACTGTCTCATCCTCATATCGGACATAGACAAGGACACAACCTATAGTACTGTATCATCCTTTGCAGATGACACTAGAATCTTCATGAGAGTAGGCAACATAGAGGACACGGCAAACCTCCAATCAGATGTAAATCAGGTCTTTCTATGGGCTACAGAAAATAACATGGTGATTAACGAACATAAGTTTCAGCTCATGCGCTACGGAAAAAATGAAAATATAAAAACGGAAACCACTTACAAAACTCAGTCAAATCATAACATTGAACGGAAAAGGAACGTAAAGGATTTGGGTGTACTGATGTCGGAAGACCTTACATTTAAAGAACACAATAAAGTAGCTGTCACAACTGCAAGAAAAATGACAGGTTGGATAACAAGAACTTTTCACACTAGAGATGCTATACCGATGATACTTTTCAAGACGCTAGTGCTCTCTAGAGTGGAATACTGCTGCATAATGACAGCCCCTTTCAAAGCTGAAGAAATTACTGACCTGGAGAGCGTGCAGAGATCCTTTACTGCTAGAATCCACTCAGTAAAACATCTAAACTACTGGGACCGAGAAAAGAGCCTAAACCTGTATTCTCTTGAGCACTGGCGGGAGAGATACACAATAATTTACACATGGAAAATAGTAGAGGGGCTGGTCCCAAACCTGCACACAGAAATAACAGCACATGAGACCAGAAGGCATGGCAGGATGTGCAGAATACTCTCCGTTGAAGAGCAGAGGTGCAACAGGTACTCTGAGAGAGAACTCTATCAACATCTGAGGTCTGAGACTGTTCAACACGCTTTCACTACACATAAGGGCATAACTGGCCGACCCTCACAGTGTTCAAGAGAGAACTTGATAAACATCTCCAAAGGATACCTGATCAACCAGGTTGTGACTCATACGTCAGGCTGCGAGCAGCCGCATCCAACAGCCTGATTGACCAGTCCAGCAACGAGGAGGCCTGGTCGAGACG
>WNGS01108813.1:0-11167 GCA_020271785.1 Procambarus virginalis | reverse complement strand
CTCCCCCCTCACCCCGTATCCTCCATGTCCCCACTATCTCTTAACCCACACCCTACCCGTTCCCCTTCCTTAAACCCCCACACCCCACACCAAAACCCTCTGCGACCATGCAAACCAACTCACAGATTCCTCTCACCCGGAACAGCTTCCCACACCAGTAGAATACTCGCCAAGAAAGGGGATATGTAAATGAACAGAAGAAAGTGAGCTTCAAGGCGATGTACACTAACATAGATGGGATTACAAATAAAACTAGTGAACTTGGAGAGTGGGCACTAGAGAAAACCCAGAATAATAGCACTCACAGAAACAAAGCTAACGAAAACATAACAAATGCAGTGTTTCCACAGGGCTACTATGTAGTGAGGAAAGAGAGAGAAGGGAGAGGAGGCGGTGGTGTAGCTTTGCTACTAAGAGAAGGTTGGAGTTTCGAAGAGATGGTAATTCAGAACTGTGAAGGTTTCAATGACTACATATCAGGCACCATTGCAACTGGAGGACAGAAAATTATAGTAGTAGTCATATATAACCCCCCACCGAATGACAGAAGACCCAGACAGGAATATGATAGAAACAACTTGGCCACCATCAATATAATAGAGAGAGCAGCTTCTGTGGCTAGCAGGAACGGATCCAGGCTACTAATCATGGGAGACTTCAACCATGGAAAGATAGATTGGGGAACAGAGACCCACATGGAGGCCCAGACACATGGAGAGCTAAGCTGCTGGATGTGGCAACAAGAAACTTTCTAAGTCAACGCGTCAAGGGACCGACAAGAACGAGAGGGGGGATGAACCAGCCTTGCTTGATCTGATATTTACCCTAAATGAGTCGGATATAAGGGAAGTTAAGTTGGAAGCCCCCTTGGGAATGAGTGATCATAGTGTATTGAGCTTTGAGTACCTGGTTGAGCTAGGAATTATCACCCCCAAAAAAGAACTGGGAAACAAAGGGCTGGCGTACCGAAAGGGAAACTATGATGAGATGAATAAATTCCTATGGGATATACATTGGGACACAGAACTCGGGACCAAGTCCGTACAAGACTTGATGGACTATGTCACCCAAATATGTCAGGAGGCTGTAAGCAGGTTTGTCCCAGCCCAACAGGAAAAAACAGAGAAGCAAAGGAAGAATCCGTGGTTTAATAGGGAATGTATGAAAGCAAAGGAGCTGAACAAAAGGACATGGAGGAACTTCCGTAATAACAGAACACCAGAAAGTAGAGAGAGATACCAGAGAACCAGGAACGAGTATGTTATGTGAGAAGAGCAGCTGAGAAAAGGCATGAAAATGATATAGCTAATAAAGCCAAGACCGAACCAAAGCTACTACACAGTCACATCAGGAGGAAAATAATGAAGCTGCAGATAGAAGCACAGCTGCGCAAGGAAGAGCGCGAACAAGAAGCGCAGCTGAAGCGCGAGGAAGCAGAAAGAGAAGCACAGCTGCGCCGAGAAGAAAGAGAAGCACAGCTGAAGCGCGAGGAAGCAGAAAGAGAAGCACAGCTGCGCCGAGAAGAAAGAGAAGCTCAGCTGAAGCGCGAAGAAGCACAGCTGCGCAGAGAAGAACGAGAGGCACAGCAGCAACGGGAAGAACGAGAGACACAGCAGCAACGAGAAGAACGAGAGGCACAGCAGCAACGAGAAGAACGAGAGGCACAGCAGCAACGAGAAGAACGAGAGGCAGAAGCACAGCAGCGTAGAGAAGAACGAGAGGCACAGCTGAAGGAGCGCGAAATAGATGCTAGGACGAAGCTGCAGGAGGTTGAAGCTAACAAGGAGATTGAGCTGAGGCGAGCTGAGCTAGGACTAGTTCCAACTGCCCCACCACAACAGCAGGAAGACCGCCGAGTGAGAGAGAGGGATTTGCCCGTCTTCGTGCCTAATGAGGCTGAGGGTTTCTTCGAGCATTTCGAAAGGGTCGCTACATTGAAGAAGTGGCCGAGGGCAGAGTGGGCGGAGCTAGTTCAGGGAAGGCTCACTGGTGAAGCTCGTGAAGCTTATAATATGCTCGACCTCCAGGAGTGTACCAACTATGATGCAGTAAAACGGGCCGTGCTCCATTCGTTCAAGCTGACGCCGGAGTGCTATAGGAAAAGGTTTAGAGAATGTACCCGATCGCCAGGAAATCGTATGCGGAGACGGCGAGGGACATGGAGAGGAAATTCGTGAAATGGCTGGAGTCAGAAGGAGCAAGATCGGCTGAAGACATCAAGGGGCTGATGGTCATGGAAAAGTTTATGTCCGTGCTCTCTCCTGAGATTAGGGTGAGAGTAAAGGAGGCGGACATCAAGGACCTGAGAGCCGCGGCCGATCGAGCAGACATGCTAGAAGAAGCATTACGTCCACGACGAGAGGGACAGCACCGACCGCCCGTATTCTCTAGCTATGGGCGAAGTAATAGAAGGTCGGACGGATGGAGGACAGGACCGAGTTCTCCCAAGTCCTACCCCTCGAGTGGAGATAGTAGGGGACAGAAGAATGCTGTGGAACCGTCGAAGAAGTCCCCGACGGAGAGCTCGAGAGCTGTGGCTGTGACGAAGGGGTCGACAGATGGTGCGAGAAAGACCTTCGGGACGTCGGCCTCAGGAATGTGGCAAGGGCGAGCGGCGGTGGATGGTCACCAACGAGGAAAGTTCGCTGCTTCAATTGCGGAATACCCGGACACGTCGCTCGCGAATGTAGACGTCCTAGACACCGGGGGAATGTAGCCTTCGTGAAGACGGAGGACCAGATGGCTGATTGGGTGCGGGATGGACCCGTACTTAATGGGGAGAAGAGGATTCACCCGTTTGTGTGTGAAGGAACCGTAAGGATGGGGGACGCAGACCCCATCCCAGTGAAGATGTTGAGAGACACTGGGGCAGACTTTACCCTAGTGAGCGAGGCCCTGTTCCCTGAGAACTACGGGGATACCAGTGTGGGAATGGCGAGTGTGACCACTGTGGGAGGCCCAGTGCAGATGCCCCTACACCGGGTAACCCTGAGTTCGGATTATGGATGCCAAACCCTAGTAGTGGGAGTCTGTGCATCGATGCCCAAGATGGAGGCACAGGTCATCTTGGGAAATGACGCGTGTGGAGGACGTGTCCTCCCGAACCTCTTGAAGGACGAGGAGTGCTTGGAGCACTACAGGAAGAAAGGCGGAGTGTTCGACGCCTATGGGGACGAGAAAGGAATCGCCATGGAGGCGTTCCCTGTATGTGCCGTAGTTCCGAGGCGGTGCGGAGGGCGTGGATCTGATAAGGCCGACGAGGAGACGTCCGCCGGCCTGGGAATTGATCACCTCGTTATGGAACCCGGAGAACGAGTGGAGGGCGAAGGCAGCCCGGAAGGTGAGGTACAGGTGACCCTCACCAGTTCTCTCGGGGTGGACCGCACTAGGCTCGAGGAGCTGCAACAGGCAGAATTCCCCAATTTAATCCGTGAGGCAAATGAAGGACGTGATGGTCCTGAGAAGCCCACTCACTTTTACAGGCATAAAGGCATACTAATGAGGCAGTGGAGACCTGTGAGGATAGAGGCCGGAGAGGCATCTCTAAGTACAAGACAGCAGGTAGTGTTGCCGGCCCAGTGCAGAGCGACAGTGTTGGATCTGTCACACTCTGTTGACTCTGCGGGTCACCTGGGGGTGACCAAAATGTTGCATAGGATCAGGGACCATTTCTACTGGCCAGGTATGGACGCCGACGTGAGGCGTTATTGTAAGACGTGCTTACCGTGCCAGAGGGCAGGAAAGAGCCAATCCGCAATACCAAAGGCCCCGTTAGTCCCTGTTCCAGCGTTTGGGCCCGCATTCGAGCGTCTGTTGGTCGACGGAGTGGGACCGTTGCCAAGGACAAAGAGAGGGAATACCTACCTAATGACAATAATGTGTGCGTCAACCAGATTCCCGGAAGCTGTTCCGATGCGGCGGTTGACCTCAAAAGGAGTAGCTGGGCAGCTAATACGATTTTTCTCTTGGGTAGGAATGCCCAGAGAAATTCAAACGGACTGTGGAAGCATTTTCCAGTCCAAGTGGTTCAGGCAAACAGTGACAAGCTGGGGAGTGACACAGATTCGGTCGTCGCCCTACCGACCGCAGTCGCAGGGGGCGATCGAAAGGTTCCACTCCACTTTGAAGACGATCCTGAGAGTGTTCTGCGCTGAGCAGGGAGCTGAGTGGGACGAGGCAGTATACCCTGCGTTATTTGCCATCCGTAACGCAGTGGTGGAATCACTAGGTTTCTCACCTTTCCAGCTGATATATGGACACGAGGTGAGAAGTCCTCTGTCCATGCTGAAGGAACAATGGACACCAGGGGTGACCGTGGGAGCGGTTAATGAGTACGTTCTAAAGTTTAAGGAGCGGCTCACCTTAGCAAAGGAACTGGCTGGAAAACATCTAAAAGAAGCGCAGCGCAAGATGTCGGAATGGTACGATAAGAGCGCTACGCCGAGGGAGTTCCAAACTGGGTCCCAGGTGATGATATTACTGCCGGGTAAGAGCAGAGTGAATGAGCCACGGTTCGAGGGACCGTACCATGTGCTACGGCGGTTGGGTCCTGTGACGTACGAGATTGGTAAGCCGGATAAACCCCGAAAGAAACAGGTGTGCCATGTCGACCGCCTAAAACCTTTCTTCCTTGAAGGAGGAGGAGCCGCCAATCTGGACCGGACGGCGACTCGAGAGCCCCAGGAAAAGGTGATCCTGTGTGTACAAGTGGACCAAGAGCTTCCAGAGGAGGAAGGGAAGTGGTCTAGGGCGGATGGTACCCGACTCACCAATTCAGAGAGTTTGTCTAAGATCAGGGACAAGCTACAACACCTGAAAGAGCAACAGAGCGCGGAACTGACGAACCTGTTGATGGAGAACACCTCCCTCTTCACCGACGTGCCCCGACGTCACCGTAGTGTAACGCACGAGGTGGAAGTGAGGGACGCCAGGCCCGTCAAGCAAAGCGCGTACAGGGTAAGCCCGGAGAAGCGGGAGCTAATGAGGAAGGAGGTGGAGTATCTCCTTGAGAACGACCTCGCGGAGCCCAGTAACAGTGAGTGGAGTTCTCCATGCCTGCTGGTAAAGAAAAGCGATGGAACATTCCGCTTTTGCACGGACTACAGGAAGGTGAACTCCGTCACTGTGGCCGATTCCCACCCCATGCCAAGGGTGAGTGATTGCATTGACCAGGTGGGCAGTGCGAGGTACGTATCCAAGGTCGATCTGCTCAAGGGATACTATCAAATCTCTTTGACTCCCGCAGCCAGGAAAATATCGGCCTTTGTGACTCCGGATGGGCTGTACCAGTATAAGGTGTTACCCTTTGGAATGAAAAACAGCGGGAGCTGTTTCCAAAGGATGATGAATGAGTTGCTCAGGGGCGCCGAGGGCTGCACAGTATATATAGACGACATCGTTGTGTACGCCGATGATTGGAAAACGCACTTGGAAAGGCTCGGAGAGTTGTTCAGAAGGCTCGAGGAGGCAAACTTGACTGTGAACTTAGCAAAAAGCGAGTTTGGGAAAGCTCGCCTTGAGTACCTTGGTTTCGTGATCGGCCAAGGGGAAGTAACCCCGGTAGATCATAAAGTGCTGGCCATTAAAGAATACCCCGTGCCCAAGACGCGCAAAGAATTGTTAAGGTACCTCGGGATGATAGGATACTATCGCGGGTTTTGCAGAAATTTTTCCACGGTAGCACATCCTTTGACGGAGCTCCTATCCAAGAATGTGCGATGGAGATGGGGAGAGGCTTGTCAGGAGTCTTTCGAGGAGACCAAGAGACTGTTGACAGAGGCTCCAGTGTTAATATCTCCAGACTTCTCCGCCAAGTTTATCCTGTACGTGGATGCCAGCGACGTCGGAATAGGAGCCATGTTGGCTCAAGAGAGGAGTGAAGTGCATAGGCCGGTAGCATTCTACTCTAAGAAGTTTGTGAAATACCAGCGGGCCTATAGTACCGTTGAAAAAGAAGCGTTGGCGCTAGTTATGGCCCTAAAGCATTTTGACGTGTACGTGGGAGGAGGGGCAAGACCTGTTCTTGTGTTCACAGATCATAACCCTCTAACCTTTTTGCACAAAATGAGGAACTCCAACCAACGACTAACGAGGTGGGCTCTACTGCTGCAGGAGTACTGGCTGGATATAAAACACATCAAAGGAAAGGACAACGTAGTCGCAGATGCGTTGTCCCGCATGCACTAACCAGACATGACTCTTATTTTAAGGGGAGGGGTATGTGACGGTGTTCCCCCCCTTCTAATTCTCCCACGCCTGCTGTAAGAGTCATGTCCACTATTCCCGAGCGTTCTCTACATTGCAGGCATCAATTGAACATATGTGGGAGAGAACAGTATTCTCGAAGAGCCGAGAAATTTGCAAAAATAGAACATTTTGGCCTGTGGGATAGGCCCTTTAGGGAGCCAATATGGCGCTGGCAAGTCTGTTCTCCCGCCAAAACTGTGTGACGTCAGTGGCGCCAGATTGGTCACCGTCAGCGACATGGCACTGGGAGCCAATGAAAACCAACTTTGGGAAAAGTGACGTCACATAGGCATGGGGGTCCGGCCGTGTTGGCGCCAGGCGATATCAGTCTTTCACGACACGTCCGAGAGGTAGGACGCGCGATCGGTCATCCTGTCAGAGTGACGGATTTACCGAACTCCGGTGGATTTAAGCGTCTCCAGTTGTTGGCACGCACTCTGTGAGGTCTTCCTGCAACCCAGAAGTGGCTCAGATAAGGAATTGACAGAATATTGAGCAACAAGTGCTCAGGGACAGGTGCGTTGCAAGAAGTGGGCCGGGCATCGACGTGTGTCGTCATTGGCGGTTCACCAGTATAAGAGACAGCTTAGTGGCCGGGCCACCCACCGTGAGTGAACCGGGTTGACAGCCTTGTCAACCAGGTTGAACGTGTGATCGACGATCCTGTCAAGTTTGACAGTAACCCCACCTTCGTGGAACCCTACGAGTCAACAGTTGGATGCAAGCACGTCGAGAAGTCTTCCCAAATACCTAGCGATATATCTAGACGACGAGGGAATTGACAGTGTTGTGAGCTTCAAGTGCTCTGAAGTCGGGTGCTGTGCGTGTGGAGCTTAAGCAGCATCGTCTGGGACGGCTGGTAACTTCACAGTGACTTCGTAGTGGTGAGAGGCAGTTCCTCTGGGAGTACAGTGACAAGAACTAATTGGGAAACGTGCGACGACCGCCGAGACGTAGGCTGGCTGCCGTAGTTGGGAGGAAAGTTGACGGCCAGGAGACCGACTTCAACCCTGCGACGTACTGTAGAGGAAGGAGCACGGACCTGCTGTGTACAGAAGCGGCGAGACGCGACATCCTAAGGCGTGGGCTTGTGTTTCTGGATGGTGAACGAGGCGAGAGCCTGGACCAGGAGCTACAACCCAACTGTCATCCTAGGATAGGTGAAGTAGGTGTTTACAGTTACCCTCCCATTTCCCCTTTAGTTAGCTATATATTTCTTGTCAGGATATTTTATATGTCGTGAGCAAGTCTCACCTGAGTTTAAGTCACAGAGAGCACAGTGTGTGGTGAGCCTGCCCAGAGCGCTCACAGTATCAGTTTACATATATATCTATGTGTGGGTGTGTGCAAGCACCAAGATTCATCAGAGAATTTACTGTGACTATTATTAATTTAGTGAGTATTATTATTATATATATATTGGTAGTAAACCAGATATTGGTGTATTGATCTCTATAATCTATTGATATAAATGCCTGTGGATTGATCTCTATAATCTATTGATATAAGTGCCCGTGTGTTGATCTCTATAATCTATCGATATAAATGCCTGTGTGTTGATCTCTATGATCTATTGATATAAATGCCTGTGTATTGATCTTCATGATATATATATATATATATATATATATATATATATGCCTGAAATTTGATTACTGATTTATATATGACATGACTGTGTACTGAATAATATCATATACGTGAAGTGATTGCCAGTGATATCTCTGTGAGAGAAAGTATAGATATAAAGAAAAGTTCAGTGATCAAGTGAGTGCATTCACAGTAAATATTATTAAGAATAGAGTAATCTTTTGGTACGGTGAAAAGTCACTGTGAGAGTATTGTGAATAAGATGTTGATCGTGAGGCCAGTGAAATCATAAGTAAGCCATGTGAATGTTGAATAGTGTTTTGGAAAAAGTTAAATAAACGGGGATCGTGACAGAATTAGAAAACAAGTACTAGTCTGTTCCCACGATCGCGAGGGTCCCGGTCAGCTGAGTCTGACAGGTGACGCGTGGCGCTGCCGATGTTGCCATATCGGTGCGCTCTAGAATATTATGCTATGAATGGAGCAATTGTCATATATTATTCCTGATACATTGATGCATATATATTTCTCGTTGTCTTTTAAGTAAAATACCAAAACTCTTTGGTGTTTGATATCATCCCCTCCATTTATCTTGTGACCGTGTAATGAAGTAAAGCTGAGTGACCTGCCTGATACCATATTATTGGAATTTGCTCTTGCCACAATTACACCTGACCACTGCAGTGTTACTGGACACCTAAAAACCAGTTGGCGACCTTGAAGGCTGTGTAAGAGTTCGGTGTCGGGGCGGGCCACAGATTGAGGGAACGATCTGTGCCCCCACTCATCTTACAATTTAAAGGCCGGTTGTGAGACCGACTGGGGTACTCTCCGAGGCCAGCAGTGGAGCCTAGAGGATTGAGGGAAGACCCGCCGAACGACGGTGAGTAAGGGTTATTGTTGGAGCAACCACCTGGAAAGGAGATCCAGTCTATGTTGCTTTAACCCTTCTCTTACGAGAACACCGTGAAACCCCGACAATATATATATATATATATATATATATATATATATATATAATATATAATATAATAATATATATATAAGATATATATATTTATATATATATATAATATAATATATATATAATATAATATATATATATATTATATAGATATATATATATCTAGATATTCTATATATTTAGGGGTAACCACCTCTGGTGCAATTGCATGGACCCACATCTCGAAGAAGAAAACAAAGAGCAAGTCAGAGAAGAATCTTGTGGATTCTCACGATACTTAATTCTTTTCTTCTCTACCACCCCCATTATTTTTTTGTATGTTTTTGTTTTATTTTATTGCAATGCTACAGTTTTACAGAGAACACACACACACACACACACAAATATATAACAATTAAACAATCAGCGTTCGAAGACCCGTCCAGCTCCTCGAGTTGGGTGCGTACCCAGGTACAGCACGCATTTCCCCTCTGCACTGCGACACTGGGCGCTGGAACAGGAAAACTGGCTGCTCGTGGGTCTCTAGTTTTCCCAATGAGTTCCTCGCCAACCTCCTTTAAAAACTTGAGTGCACATTTACCCAGGCGCCCAGAGTCTCTGACCTATCGGCACGAACCTGTTACACGTTCTAGGTCTCTGTACTTGTGGATTTTCTGGGTCTCCCTGAAGGTGGCTGCCCCCACCTCCTCCGCTGAGCTGTAACGTAAATAGGTATCAGCCAATGTAGATGCACAGGTGTAATCCATACGACCTGTTTACCTTCCCTCCATGGCTGCAGGGTGACTCCATCTGGGCGTTTTTGGCTGTTGTCAGGTCTGCACAACTGGGGTTCCCTTTGTGCTGGACACCCAGCTGTAGCCAAACTTCTCTTGATGATGTCATTGACTGCCTCGTGTCTAGCAATCTTTCCCTGTGTCTTACGACAGATGAGACCATGGCTGCCGTATTGCTGCCCGTGCCTGGCCGCAAATAACCGGTGCTCGGTGGAGATAGGCGGCAAGGCGCAGAGCAACACCAATATTTAGGGCCCGATGATCCAGGCGGTGCCCAAGGCGGAATTAGGGACTGCCAACAGGAAGTCCCCAGCATGGGGGGCTTGCACAGCTAGGAGACGCGCTCTGTCCTTCTGAGAAGCTACGTCCAGCAAGGCTTTGGCGATGTTCTCCACTATGGGGCTATCCCATTTGGCCTGTTTACAGTCGTTTGGACAAGTTGGTCGGGTGTGTGAATTGGCGAGTGTGTCCCCACCGACCAGCTCCTTCCACAAATTTGGGATCACGAATCCCAATGGAGTTCCTTAGGTATTCTGGTAGTATTTCCTTCACTAATTCACTTGTAGCACTGGTCGAGGATAAGAATGCCGGCAATGCTAACTGTGTCGCCTTGCGAAACCTATACCCCCGAGTCTAACTGGGAGCGTTGCTTGGTCCCACTGGTCATCTTGCAGGGAGAGTTTAACACTTTCATAGTTATTGTCTTTAGGAGTGAATCGTATTCCGTTAATTTTGGGCTGTCAAAAGAAGGAGCACACCTGAGGAAATAGGTAAGTCTGGGCAAGGCCAGGCACCTTGTAAGAAGGTACAACGCATCATGAGCATCCAAAGCCCCTATTCGCGCCTCCATCCTCCTCAGGTCTTTAAGCTTTCTTCGAGGACTACCTCAATGGCGTTCGAGCCCAGAGGTGCCCCTAGCAGCACACTGTCGGTGGGAACGATCACTTGGGCTCCTGGCAATAAGATTTGTACTGCATTTATGATTGGTTGGTTGGACGATATGATCACACTTTGATGGATTTAGTGTAAGGCCTAACTCCTCTCCCTAGATTTCACTAGCTGAAGATCTAGCAGGGATTCCTTGTCCCTGCCAGGGTGCCATCGTCCAGGAACCCGATGTGAACCAGATATATATATATATATATATATATGTCGTACCTAGTAGCCAGAATGCACTTCTCGGCCTACTATGCAAGGCCCGATTTCCTAATAGGCCAAGTTTTTCCTGAATTAATATTTTTCTCTAATTTTTTTCTTATGAAATGATAAATCTACCCTTTCATATGTATGAGTTTCAATTGTTTTTTATTGGAGTTAAAATTAACGTAGATATATGACCGAACCTAACCAACCCTACCTACCTAACCTAACCTATATTTATAGGTTAGGTTAGGTTAGGTAGCCGAAAAAGTTAGTTTATGTTAGGTTAGGTAGTCCAAAAAAATTAATTATACGACATATATATATATATGTCGTACCTAGTAGCCAGAACGCACTTCTCAGCCTACTATGCAAGGCCCGATTTGCCTAATAAGCCAAGTTTTCATGAATTAATTGTTTTTCGACTACCTAACCTAACCTAACCTAACTTTTT
>WNGS01108805.1:0-29229 GCA_020271785.1 Procambarus virginalis | reverse complement strand
GAGGGCCGGACACAATCCATAATAAAAATAAAAACGGCACTTTACCAAAAAATCTATGGTGGTACCCCAGTTATTAGTCTGTGCTGCACCACTGCCGCCCAACTGGCGGCAGCTTAATCGGTCATGTTCTCCAAGGCACCACCAACACAGGTGCGGGACCAGCTTTACTCAGGAACTTCGTCCACACCCCAACCCCAACTGTGCGGTCAGCTTTTACAGTCATGTTAAATCCTACACCCAACGCACACAGGACACCCCATCCAACCTGGGTGCGTGGCAGCTTACCGTCATTCATTCATTAAAACGTGCAGTAATGACAAATTTTGGATATACTTTCGCTAAGATTTCCGTGGTGGGAGTGGGGGGCGCCCGGTCGGCGGCAAGCACATTCATTATGATGAAATGAAGGCACTTTCATATGCACTGGATTATCGAATTTCATTATGAATGAATGCTCTTACCGACCCTTTCTATCTTGGAAAAACGCATTGATGGTGATTTACTCCTAAGTTCCTCCCATGGCCCCGGGATATTTTTTTTATTTTTTGTTTTTTTTTTCACCAGTATCCATTATTATAATGGACGCAAAAAGTATTGCGAAATAGTTTTCTGACCCTCTCCATCCTCCCGCCTCTTGTTGATCACTTGTGACACAAAAGATTATTTGTGTGGTGGGTGATTAAATATGTATGTGTATGTATCATGTATATGTTATGTACATGTATGCATGAGTATATGTATATATAACATTAATAATTTTGTAACTAGCGTCAAAGATTGTTATTTGCTTAGTTAACCGAACTAAGGGTTCAGTTCCTGAACCGATTATGTGCCTCTGTATCCTTACACAACCACCCCACGGTGGGTATGGGGTGCATAATAAAGAAAGAAATTGAAAAACAGAACTCGATATGTATTTAAATTATGATACCGGATAAGATCACTATTAAGAAATTAATTATAACCCCAATAGTTCTGTATCATCAAAAATTCGGAAACATATCATATATTTTTCAAATATTTGTAATTAAAGTATTTATTTAGGAATATGTATTTTAGTTTCCCTAGTTACTCTGAGAACACATATCTTGCAGCAGATTTCGTTTCAACCAATTTGAAGTGCTCATGAGACTATAGTCTCGACCACTGGACAGAATCATGAACACAATCAACTATAGCACCATCTATGTCAGAAGATATTCAAAATGTTCTTGATATCATTCAAATTGTCAATACGAGAGCAGAATACATAAGTTGAGTGATGTCAAAGGAATCATATTGACTGACCGCCCTATTGTAATATTTTGGCTTCCTGACCATAAAGTTACCGGCCACGTTCTAGGGTAAGAGACCGGATGTACCCAGTATACAAGCCACGCTAAGCTATTAGTTTCATATAAAGCTGACAACTTACCCAGATAAACAAAACTTCCTAATAATATATATTCAATTAATACAAATGAATGTTTAAATCGTGATTATATATGTATCACGTGGACAATTTTTAATGTAATTTTTCCCCAGATATTCGGGCTCCTTATTATGCTTCGTCTTGAGGCAAAGCCCAATACCTTACCTATATTGATGCTCTGTCCACAGATCATTCCTCTCTCAATCATATACACTGATGGTTCCCTACACCGCCCCACGGGTGCAGCTGCAGGTGCATTGCCTCTACCCATCAGACAGAACTATTTGCCTTCCTTCTTACACTAAAATGTGTACAAGTCTCTAAACTTGATGCATTAATTGTAAGTGATTTTCTATCATCCTTATTACGCTTAACACTCTCAGACACAATTGTAACATGACCGGTCTGAAGCTAGACAGAGAAAACACAACATTATTAACGATAGTCACAAATCCATTTCATGTGAATTCCATCTTCGTTGGCCTGCGAAACTTAAGGAATATCCAGAAATATCTACTAAGTTTATCTCAAGTGTGAAGATACTTCAGCTGATACTTAGATATTTCCAGTAAGTGTAAAGATAAGTGCTGACGATACTACCTTCATCTATTCAGACCCCAACCCAAACGCACTAAATAATAATGTAATAACAAAGTTAAAAAGTCCACTCATGGAAGTAAACCAACAAAATCCAACTAAACATAAAATAGACCGACTACATTTTAATTGGAAGTAAATCCTCAACCCAAATTAAATTTCAGATAGACAATGTTAACATTAGCAATAAAAATTATGGAAAGTTCCTTGACCTATACATAGACAAGAAACTGAACTTCAGCATCCACATACAACACATATGTGGGTGCTGAGAGAGAGAGAGAGAGAGAGAGAGAGAGAGAGAGAGAGAGAGAGAGAGAGAGAGAGAGAGAGAGAGAGAGAGAGAGAGAGAGAGAGAGAGAGAGAGAAAGAAGGTGAGAGAGAGAGAGAATGTAAAAATATACACTGTGGACAGGCAGCTTGTGCATGTCTATTCGTTAGGCGTATATCAAGGTCTACCTCCAAGGTCGACCTACTGGCCTTCTCCACATTCACCTGGGCACTAGGAGTCTCGAACCCCAGGAGCAGGAGACAGTAGCTCTATTAACTGCTTTACCTACAGCATAAAGAAGGATTACAGAAACAAAAAATTGCAGTGGTCAACTGCTTCTGGAATCCTTCCTCGAATGTAGATGTTGCTGGTTCTTTGAGTATGTAAGTGAACAATAAAGAACTAAAGATACAAATTAAATGTGTGTGGTATAAAATATGTGTATGTGACGTATATTCAGATAAGCACAGACGTTGCGGTGTTCAGAGTGGGGATAGTGTTTCCACAGACCCCTGCCCACAGTTCCTAGAAACCAGGACAATTTAGCAATCATGTGTCCATTTTGAACAAATCATTTACAAATTTCTTGAACGTTTGTTAAAGAATTGTCTCTGAATTTACGTATCATTTCGCACTCTATCACATAGTGACGGAGGGTGTGCAAATAATTTTGTTGACAGTTTACCTTTGGTCAGGTTTACATTAAGGTTGCTGCAAATGTTGAATTTTCGGAGGACAAGACGGCTGCAGAAATCCTTAAAATTTGTGGAGGAGTAACGACCAACTGCCGTATGCCAGTTAATGTTAAAGGAGATGGCAATTGTTTATTCAATGCCATCTCACTTATGTGTGGGGACGAGACGAGATCAGGAGAAATTAGAGCAAGAACAACTATTGCGACTGTAGACCAATGGGACTGGTATATAGCACAGCATGATAACAAGGATTTAAACCTAGTATCTCCCGATTTCAAGGACGTATGTCTCCATTCTGCCTTGCCTGGAAAAGATTCATCAATTATGACAATGTATGTAGCAAGTTCTGTTGTAAAAAGAGAAATAATATCGACGCCTTTATTCTTAATTTATATTACAATGCTGGTAAAATACGCTTCTTCATGATGAGTATAGAGTACAAATGAACTTATTGTGTACCCTATACTTACAGGATGAGTATAGGGTAAACAATGAACGACCTCTCACATATTGTACTCACCTAGTTGTGTTTGCGAGGGTTGAGCTCTGGCTCTGGTCCCGTCTCTCAACTGTCAATCAACTGGTGTACAGATTCCTGAGCCTATTGGGCTCTATCATATTTACATTTGAAACTGTGTATGGAGTCAGCCTCCACCACAACACTACTTTATGCATTCCATTTGTTAACTACCCTGACACTGAAAAAATCTTTCTAACGTCTCTGTGGCTCATCTGGGTACTAAGTTTCCACCTGTGTCCCCTTGTTCGTGTTCCACCCGTGCTAACGAGTTTGTCTTTGTCCACCCTGTCAATTCCCCTGAGAATTTTGTTGGTGGTTATCATGTCTCCCCTTACTCTTCTGTTTTCCAGGGTTGTGAGGTTCAGCTCCCTTAGCCTTTCCTCGTAGCTCATTCCTCTCAGTTCCGGGACCAGTCTGGTGGCACCTCTGAATCTTCTCTAACTTCGTCTTGTGTTTAACTAGGTATGGACGCCAGGCTGGAGCTGCATACTCCAGGATTGGTCTTACATAAGTGGTGTACAGGGTCCTGAACGATTCTTACACAAGTTTCTAAAGGCAGTTCTTATATTGGCCAGTCTAGCATATGCCGCTGATGATATCCTTTTGATGTGGGCCTCTGGGGACAGGTTCGGTGTGATATCGACCTCCAGATCTTTCTCTCTATTTGACTCTTGCAGGATTTCACCTCCCGGATGTTATCTTGTGTTCAGCCTTCTGCTCCTGTCGCCTAATTTCATTACTTTACACTTTCCTGAGTTGAACTTTAGCAACCATTTTCTAGATTATTCCTCCAGTTTGTCCAGGTCGTCCTGTAGTCTCTGTCTATCTTCATCTGTTTAGATTCTTCTCATAATTTTTGCATCATCAGCAAACATTAAGAGGAATGAGTCTATACCCACTGGAAGGTCGTTTACACATACTAGAAACAGGATGGGTCAGAGTACAGAGCCCTGTGGAACCCCGCTGGTGACATCTCGCCACTCTGATGCCTCCCCCCCCTCACCGTTACTCGCTGTTTCCTATTGCTTAGATACTCTCTTATCCACTGGAGCACCTTACCTTTTACTCCTGCCTGTTGCTCCAGCTTTTGCAACAGCCTTTTGTGAGGTACTGTGTCAAAGGTTTTATGACAGTCCAAGAAAATGCAGTCTGCTTACCCTTATCTTTCCTGCCAAATTTGTGTTGCTTGGCCATAGAATTCTATTAGGTTAGTTTAGTTCATTTATTATGCACCCCATACCCATCTTGTGGGCGGTAGTGGAAAGGGTTACAGAGGCACATAATGGGCTCAGGGACTGAACCCCACAATTCATTTAGCTAAGCAAGTTACAATCTTGATGAGCTAGTTACAAAATTCAATATAAGTCGTCACATCAACAATGGGTTCGAGATCGACCTCAAGTACAGGTTCTAAATTAAGCAACTGACATATGTGGAGAGCTAGTGTCAAAATTTATATGTTTGTCCTGCACACCGCCTCCCATCCAGTGGACAGCGGTGGATAGGTTACAATCACTCAGTTACTACCTACAGTTAGCAAACTGGGGATATTTGGCTAAAATTTCTGGTAGCAGATCATTTTGAATGAAATATTTACACATCGCTGGAACATTGGTTATAGAATTGTCTCTAAATTCACGTATCTTTTCGCACTCCATCACATAGTGACGGAGGGTGTGCGAATAATTTTGTTGACACAGTTTACATTTTGTCAGGTCTACATCGGCAGATAATGAGAATTCCCAGAGATACTTGTAACCGAGTCTAAGCCGAGCAGCAGTAACATCTAGAAGTCTGCTGATTTTATTGGATGATCCATAGATGTGTGGCTCCTCTTGCATGATAGTATGATGATAGATGGAATTACTGGTGTCAATTTCACTTTGCCTCAGATCTACAAGATCTTGTTGAAGTTCTCGGTGTACTGCTGCTCTCAGATTGCTCATTGACAATCCAAGGTTACACTCAACGGCTCCTTTAAAGGCAGATTCTTTGGCTAACTTATCAGCTCTAATTCTATTAGGCCTGTGAGGCAAGATTTACCATCTCTGAACCCATGCTGGTGGTGTGTTACAAAGCTGTTTCCCTCCACATGCTCTACGAGCCCTTTCTTCACTATCTTCTCCGTCACCTTGCATATGGTATACAAGTTAGGGAAACTGGCCTGTAGTACAGTGCCTCTTGCCTGTCACCCTTTTTGTAAATTGGGACTACATTAGCTGTCTTCCAGCTTTCCGGGAGGTCTCCCGTTTCCAGTGACATGATGGGTACGGGTTGCACAAGAAACTATCGGGCAGAGGATGAGTATGGAGAGCAAAGTAAACAAAGATTCACACGATGAGAAAGGGTTGCACAATGTTCTATGACTCACAGAATGAGTATGAGGTGCACAATAAACTACAGGTCACAGGATAAGTATGGGTTGCATAATAATTTACAGATCACAGGATGGGTATGGGGTGCACAAACAACTGGTAACAGGATGAGTATGGGTTGCACAATAAATTACAGGTCACAGGATGAGTATGGTTGCACAAACTACTTGTAACAGGATGAGTATGGGTTCACGTAATGCGACTGTTCACCTAGCAGTAAGTAGGTACTCAGGAAATAGTCAGCTTGTTGCGGGGTTACATCCTAGGCGGGGTCAGTAATTCGACCTTAAGGATGACCTTGATAAAAGCCTATCGTGTATGAATATACTGTGGCTACCTGTTCCCCCCCCAAATGAATTATTATAATTATAATATTATGGTTTATAATTAAGTTCTTAAGAGTGATTATGCGTCATAATTAACATACATCTATCTTTACCTCAACATTTTATAAGTTAATTTCTGTCTGTATATGATGATGATCATATACAATTAAGCTAGCATTGCAACTTTATAGGAAATTGTTAAGTCCATAATATATCTTGATTCTTATACTTGAGATATTATTACAATAAACGTTTGAAAACAAAGTTTATATCTGTATTTAAAATATAAAACATTTTGCGTTCATCAACGCATCTCTCTGAATTACAATTTTTTTCTGAATTGTGAAGCCTGTATTGCCCGCCTGGCAGGACACTGATGCATTGAAAGTTTTCATGTGTCCGGACACCGGCGATGGTGTGGTATTGACTATTTATTTAACCATATCCTGGTTTTCATTTAAGATATATTTTCCTTGAAATGCAGTCACATTATCGTCTACATCTTTGTTTATGCTGACATATAGATCTTTGATTGTTACTTTGCACATATGCAAATGAATTACACAATTAATTCACTTGTTTTCAGGCCTTCACACCCCTGAGATAGCCATCACGTAACTGTAAAAAGGCATATATCTTCACTTTCACTTCAGTTATATTTATGCTAAAGTAATAACATGCAGCTTATATTTCTGTCTTTATTATGACAGAAAACTTTGTTTATTACAATATTTAGATTAAATTAACATTGATCTTCGAAAGATCATAAATCCCATTGATAGGGAGAGCGTCGGCCAAGAAACCCTGTTTGAAATACGAATATCTTTCCTGTCTAATAAGATATAATCTCTGTGATGGATTCACAAAAACTATTTTATCTCTGCATTTCTGATAACATATACAAATATAAGTTTTTTGAATCTCTATTAATTAAGCAATATATCAGAGAGCGTATAGGGTTCGGTGTTCTATGAACGAAAAGAACATGGGTAGTTTAAGTAGCGAACACATACAAGCGAATAACGATAGTATCTATATAACAAAATTATTGTCATGTGGAGTTGATTTATTTATTTATTTTATTTATTTATTTATTTATTCATGTACAAGAAGGTACATTGGGAATGTGAGAATATATAATATGGTAATTACAATCTTGTAAAGCCACTAGTACGCGCAGCGTTTCGGGCAGGTCCTTAATCTAAGAAAATTTTTAGTAGGTAAATACTAGCAAAAATTATAAAAAAGAAATGATAACAGTTACATGGCAAGAAAAGAAAAAAGAAAAAAAAAAGATGAGAGAAAATTGTAGGTACAGTATAATAAAGCACTTAGGTAGCTAAGATTGATTGCAATGAAGGCTTGAATGGTAGTTGACAAAATTTGGTAGGCACAATACAGCAAATGGCTAGCACATAAAGGAAGACAGCAATGAACACAATGATAAGGTTGTTTGGGTTAAATACATAAGAATTAGGAGATTGGGTAACACTAGATACAGAGCAAAAAATAAAGCTCAGTGTAGGAAACTAAGAAGATGAAATTAAGTACTTTTTGGTTTTGTTTTTAAATAAGGCAAAAGTTTTACAGTTTTTCAATTCACTAGGGAGTGAGTTCCATAGACTAGGTCCCTTAATTTGCATAGAGTGTTTACACAGATTAAGTTTGACCCTGGGGATATCAAAGAGATATTTATTTCTGGTGTGGTGATAATGGGTCCTATTACATCTGTCCAGAGAGAGTTTCAGAGCATGGTTTGCATTTAAGAACAGGGTTTTGTAGATGTAGTTGACACAAGAGAATGTGTGGAGGGAGTTAATATTTAGCAAGTTTAGGGATTTAAACAAGGGAGCTGAGTGTTGTCTGAAAGCAGAGTTAGTTATTATTCTGATAGCAGATTTTTGCTGGGTGATGATGGGCTTAAGGTGGTTTGCAGTGGTAGACCCCCATGCACAGATACCATAATTAAGATAGGGGTAGATTAGAGCATAATAGAGAGAGAGGAGAGCAGAGTTAGGAACATAATATCTGATTTTGGAGAGTATACCAACTGTCTTAGAGACTTTCTTAGTTATGTGTTGAATGTGGGTGCTGAAGTTGAGTCTCTTGTCTAGGAATAGGCCAAGAAACTTGCCATCATTTTTATTACTGATGTTAATGTTGTCTATCTGTAGCTGAATTGCATTTGATGATTTGCTTCCAAATAAGATGTAGTAAGTCTTTTCGATGTTTAATGTTAGTTTGTTAGTTGACATCCATAAGTGGACTTTTTTTAATTCATTATTCACAACATTATTTAGTGTATGTGGGTTGAGGTCTGAATAGATAAGAGTAGTATCGTCAGCAAACAATATAGGTTTGAGAATATTAGAGACATTAGGCAGATCGTTTATATATATAAGAAATAGAAGAGGTCCTAAGATACTGCCCTGTGGCACTCCAACGGTAATTGGTAGAGTGGAAGAAGTTGTTTCATTGATAGTTACATATTGGTGTCTGTCACTAAGATAGGATCGGATGTAGTCAAGGGCAAGGCCTCGGATTCCATAATGCTGGAGTTTAAGTAAGAGGTAGTTGTGATTAACAGTATCAAAGGCTTTTCTTAGGTCAATGAAGAGTCCAATCGGAAACTCATTTTTGTCAAGTGCTGAGTAGATTACGTCAAGGAGACTAATGATTGCATCGTTGGTGCTCTTTTGGGACCTGAAGCCAAACTGGCAGGGGCTGAGTATGTCGAATTTTACGAGGTAGGAATAGAGCTGTTTGTAAATAATTTTTTCAAATATTTTTGATAGAATGGGTAGATTTGATATTGGTCTATAATTGTTTATGTCCGCCGGATTGCCTCCTTTATGGACTGGCGTTACTCTTGCTTTTTTGAGGATATCAGGGAAGGTGTGACACTCTATAGATTTGTTGAACAGTAGGGCTATGGGTGGGGCAAGGGCATGGGAGGCTCTCTTGTATACAATGGACGGAATTTCACTGGTGTTCCCTGCCTTTGTTTTTAGAGAGTGTATGATGGACACAACATCTTCCGGGCTGATTGGTGAAAGGAGAAGAGAGTTTGGATAGCTGCCTGAGAGATATGTGTTAATATGTGTCTGAGTCTGTGGGATTTTACTGGCAAGATTAGCACCAACCGATGAAAAGAAACTATTAAATTCATTTGCCATTTCTAAATCAGTTGACGGTATATCCCCATCCTTGTAGAGTTTTATTTGGTTATGTGAGTGTTGTTTAGTTCCTAGGATACTAGAGATGGTTTTCCAAGTGCTTTTCATGTTGCCTTTTGCTTCATTGAATCTATTCACATAATATGCAAGTTTTGCCTTTCTTATGATACTGGTAAGCATTGATGAGTACCTTTTAGCTACTTCCTTTGAAACTAGGCCAATCCTAAGTTTCTTTTCATATTCATGTTTCTTGTTGATTGAATTGAGAATGCCGCTTGTGAGCCATGGATTGTTTAATCTTTTGTCAGTTACTTGCTTGGTAAGAAGGGGACAATGAAGGTTGTAGAGGCTTAGAGTTTTGGAGAGGAAGAGGTTAGCTAATGAATTTATATCCTGGGTATTATTGAATTCAGAATCCCAGTTAATATTGTGAAATGCATCTGTAAGATTGCCCAAAGCTGATTCACTGTGTAGCCTAAATGAAAGTTTCTTGCTTTTTGGTGGTGTTATGTCCATGTTCGCTATGAGAAAGGTAGGATAGTGGTCAGTTGTTCTGTCGTAGATTATACCAGATACAAGGGGAGCTGTTATGTTTGTCCATATGTGGTCCAAGGTAGTGGCTGATGTTTGAGTGACTCGGGTAGGTTTGGTGATTGTGGGGATTAGCATACAGGAGTTCATGCTGTTAAGGAAATAGTCAACTTGAGAGCAATTTTGTTGACCCAGGTCAATATTAAAGTCTCCTCCCAGAATGATGTGGTTTTTGTTGAGATTGTTGTTTATAATAAGATTACTTAGGTTGTCTGAGAAAGAAGCTATGTTAGTATTGGGAAATCTATAGATGGCTCCAATAGTCAATGAGGATTTAAGGGATTTAATTGTAAACTGAGCAAAAGTATATTCACAGTAGTCATCTCTGTCACTAATAATACTGTTGCAGATAAATGTATCTCGGTAATATATAGCTGTGCCACCACCTTTTTTATTTGGCCTACAGTTATGAATGGCTTTATAACCAGCTAAGTTGTAGAGTTGGGTATAGTCTTTATTTAGCCAAGTTTCTGTTAGAATAATGAACGATAAGTTAGTACCTAGTGCTGTGAGTAATGCATTTAAATCGTCAAAATGTTTACCAAGTGATCTAACATTTTGGTTGTAAACTGATAAACAGGTGTTATTTTGGAGTTTGTTTTTAGCCTGGTGTGCTGTGAAATACTTGCAATAATGATGATCAATGTGCTGGTTGGTGTAGATATGAGACAGAAGATTTTGATCAGGATCAATATCAGTGTGCATAGAGATGCAGAGGGATCACGATACAAGATACATGATATAGCAAAACACAAGAATAAAAGCAAATACAATAAAATAGTAACAATTTAGAAGTAAAATAGAGATCCAATAGATAGCCAGGAAGGACACAGATGTTAGATAAAATAAAAAAAAACAAAAAATCAGTAGAGACTGACAATATAAATGTAAAATAAAAAATAATAAGAAAAATAATAATCATAAAGTAAAATGAACTTGAGGATAATTAGCTTAGTAATGGTTAATTAAAATCCTATAGTTGGTATGAACCTAAGAAAACAAAGTGAGCTCAAATAGATAATTCCGAAAAAAAGAAAAAAAAGATATATATTACTCAGATATATGTATATCTGAGTAAATCTTGAATTTTACTCTAATATAAATCTAAGTGTAAAAATAAACAGGGTGAGAGTATATTAATGTGGAAGATTTTACTATGATACTGTGGTAGATGATATAAACAATTATACTATTACTTAATTCCAATAAATGATTACAAGAAACAAATACCAAGTTACTTTAAATATAACAGGGTAATAAGATCCCTAGGTTTAGTGACAAGGGGATTAACTAAGAACAAATAATTAAGAGTAAAAAAACAGGCATAGATGACAAACAAAAATAAAAATAAAAATAAAAATAAAAAACCTTTGGAAAGGAAAGGCAGAGCTTAAGTACACTTTGGTTGTATGTGAGACTACAAATTATGATCTGGTTATTCAGCTGATATCCCACAGTCAGCCAGGAAGGAAGTGAGGTGAGCCTCAGTGGTTATAACATAAGTTTTTCCAGAGTCAGTCTTCCTAGCTATTATTTTACCATCGCGCACAAAACAATGTTTAATAGCAGGGGACTTTTGCAGATTCCACGTAGTTTATATAAGAGATTTTGTCTGAATCTGGTTAGACATTCGTTCACATAAACATTGGATTTCCCACCGACTGCAGCAGTGATAAGGTCAGACTTGCGGGAGCAGCTATCTAACTTCACACGTATCTTCCTGTTATTTGTGCCAGATGATTTCGTACCCACTCTATAAGCTGACTTGATGTCACTTGCTTCGATTGAATAATTCAGCTTAGTACGCAATTCCTGGATCACGATGGCAGTACAGTTTTCCCTGTCAGTTTCATGGGGAAAATCAAGTGATGAGATGATAACAGAATCAAGGAGCTTAAGTTGATCTGATTCGTCTTGGGTTGTAGTGTGTTGCTGTTGTAGGGAGTTAAAATGGTTCTCTAACTTTTGTAACATCTCTTCTTGCTTCTTAGAGGTTTCTGCTGATTTAGAGTTAGTAACCGAGATCTGCAGAGAGCTTAATTCCTGTTCGAGGTGGCCGACTCTGGCAGACAGATCTTGGTTAATCTTGTGCACGGCCAAAGCATCACTCTGTAGCTTCATTATCAGGTCCGACTGCTCTCGGATTATAGACTTTTGGTCATCATGTATCTGAGTTAATAATTTGAACCATGGATTATCAGCGAGACGCTTAAAGTCAGAACATGGGGAGGCAGCTCGTTTAAGTTGCTCCATATGGTTACTTAACTGTTGCATGGCTCGAGTCGGTGACAACGCTTCACTCAGCTACTTCACTCAACGCTTCACTCAGCTTCACTCAGCTACCCAGCTACTCTTGATATTATGAACAGTAGTACTATACAATGCAATTTGAATGCAAAATGACTGAAGGTTAATTTCTCTAAGTAAGTGAATACTGTAGAAAGGTTCATTATGAAGCTTGGGAACAAAGGTAGTTATTTCCACCGCTAAGTCCCTGGGGGATGCCCCCACGCGGGTCCAGCTTCCCATTCTCCCTTGTGTAGATAACCATTCTGGATAATTTTTACGACAAGCCTCGATTGTTACAATGGAAAGTCATAGAGACAAAAGAATTAAGATTCTAAATAAGGAATTAAATAATGTAAATGAGAAATTACATATATTTGAAAGAGAGAAAGAAGAATTAAGATCCTAAATATGATATTGGATAAATAATTTAAATGAGAAATTGGATATTTTGAAAGTCATAGAGATTTTACATTATTAGATGGGCTAGTAGTAGTATATAATACAAAAGAAGTATGTATATGAACCATCAACACAAAGAGGAGCCAAAGAATAAGTAACAAAAATGGTGGAGTTATATGAAATAATACCTAATTCTGAAATAGATAATTTTACTTCTATGTTTCTTACAACAGATTTAAGGGATATATTTATGAACAAATATTCTTCAATGATTAATTTTGATATGTGTATTAGAGATGTGGTATGGGAGTTATGTGCTACTCCACTTATTCCAACTTATGTCCAAAAAGAAATTGAGGATTTGTTGTTAACAAAAGCCATTCAAGAAAAATGTATAAATGATGCTGATTTAAAATTTATTCTTCATATAGAAGACCAAAGAACTGAAAAGGATAAACAAGTTTATATTAGGGTTGAGGAGTTTACCAATTTTTTATGGAATAAAGTTAAAATTAAAATACATTTTGAAATGATAAGTTACCAACGACATCTATGCCTAGAAATTTATCAAAAGATGAATAACGAACTTAATTATTTTTTCTTACACCCATATATTATTGGTGCATATGAATTAAATAAATTAAAACTTGTAGCATCTTTAGCTTACACACTACAGAATCTACATAAAATGTCTTGGCATACATCAAGTTTTCAATTTGTAAAAGACCACAAAAAAGAGATTAAGTATTATCCTCAAATTGTAAATGGTATTAAACAAGAAATGTCTAATTCTTGGCTTTATATGAGTTTACTTAATCAGATGGTATATAAATGTAACCATAAATATAATGGTCAAATAAATGTTGTTTCCCTTAGAAATTTAGCCAAGTTCTCTAAAAAAACACTTGCTAATTATACGGAAGAAGAAAAGCAAATTATTTTGAAAATAGTTAGGGATATTAAAAAACAAACAATGTCAGAGTGTTCATTGTTTTGTTTAGGGTTACTTGATTCATTATGTATGTAGTTAAAATCAGTGTCGTAGTAGGAAAATAAAAAGAAACAAACCAAACTCGTTGGTATATATATATATATATATATATATATATATATATATATATATATATATATATATATATATATATATATATATATATATATTTCAGAGAGAATGTTCTTTTTTTAATTAAAGTATATTATATGTGTGATAATGTGATAAGCACATTTAACTAACTATCATCACCTCCCTCCATGTATAAATATAACATAATAAATATAGCTGTGTTATTTGTTATTTTGTTACCTAAAGATCTTTATGCTTTAAAAAATATATAATCATATAATATAGAGAATGTTTATATGTCACAAAGAAGTTAATCCCTTAAAAGAATGTGCTTTCAGTTATATGCCTTTTTCCTATCAAAGTTGGTCGTGGAGTATTAATAATTTCTCAGAGAATAATTCAAAATTTAATGAATATTATTACCTTCCACTACATGACAATAAAGGATTTTATCAAATTGTTACCAGGTTTCTCAAATACTGTAGACAAATATATAATTCACTCTCTAGTGATAAAAACCATAATCATAATGAATATGTAGCAGGAAGATGCCGACTACGCCAATTGCCAGGACTCTTGCTTTTAGGTTATGATACTGAGACACTAAAAAAGGTATAGTATCTTTCTCATTTTTCACCAATGATTTACCATGCACTTGGGTTATTCCAACTTCGAGTTCTCATTTTTCTGAAATGGTTACCAATCCAGGTTGGATTGCAACTACAATGCTAAAACCTAAAATACCGCCTGTTTTTAATTTACTCCACCCTATTAGTATCTTTAGTCTTGCTGACAGTTGTTTAGTAGTAGCTTATCATTGGTCATCTATTCTCTTTTTACTCTTAGAACCCATATTGGTAATACCTTCTTCTCAGCTTCAATCTAAAAATATAAAGGGTAACTGGGATCCACATCAATTAGTAAATAAAAGTAAAAAATATCTTAATGATAAAGAAGCAAGTTTAAAACTTCTTGGTTCTCATTATATCATTCAATATTTTCCCAAGTCTCATCTTAATGAAAATACATTTTCTATTGCAGTCTTTCACTTAAAGCATTCACCGACCAACCAAGAACTACAACACGATTCATTTCAACCCTCAGATTTTATGAAATCCATTATTTGGGGTATTTCTCTTCTACAACTGAGTCAAGAAAGTCTGAAATAAATAATGGCAACAACTTCTTACTCCTCTCTACCACATCATCCTCCTCCTCCTCCTCATTCAATCATAAAACTGCAAAGTAGTGATGGTGACATTTTTGAAGTAGAATATGACATTATCAGACAGAGTGGCGTTATAAAAACCATTTTAAATGATTTGAGTGATGATACCAATGATGAAGCTATTCCTCTTCCAAATGTAAACACTATTATTTAAAAAAAAATAATTGAATGGTGTGGTTACCATCACAATAATAATGATAACATTAATATTAGTTCTATAATATCATTTTCAAAATGGGAGTTTGATTTTTTTGAACAAGATACATTGTTACCAATAATTTTGGCTGCTGATTACTTAAATATAAAAGATCTAACTGACAAAGGAATCAAAATGTTTGCCAATATTATTAAAAAATTGACAGTAGAAGAAATCAGAGAAACATTTCATATAAATAACGATTTGACACCTGAAGAAGAAGAAGAAATTATTAAAGAAACTAACTGGTGTAAATTTATATACTCCCTATGATAAGGGACTACCTAAGTATGTGTTTGATAGGGGTTCTAGGAGATCTTCTCTACTTCCCAAGTCCAACTTAACTGTTAAAAGGCCCAGAAAGGAAGAATGTAAAACCAGATCTAATAAATTGTATTATTAAAAGTGAACACATTTTGTTTAGTCAGAATTTAATCCCCTCTGAGGTATATCAAAGTGTTTCTATAAAAAGATAAGTGAACTTGTTAAATCTACCATTGACCAGTCTAGTTTGCTAATGTAAAAAAATATGTAAATTAATTGGTTTGTCATTCATTCATTACATTACAGGTTAAGAGATTCATTAATGGTTTTTATTTATGCTCCCAACTTTTAGATTTATTTATGATAAGAATAATAGACAAATATTTTAGAATATAAAACTGTCAGGGGGTGTGTGTCTGTTAATGTTTTTTTTTGGTATTGTCAATAAAAAGAAAAAGGATAGATTGTTGTGGCAAACAGGGTGGAAAATTCGACGAGTTAGGATTGTAAATAATTTAATATTCATAGTATGATTTATACAATAGTTACATCAATACCATCCACATTCAAGTTTATAATAGGATTCTTAATAAAGAAGCATATAATATTGTTCCTATATCCGCTTTATCAAGCCACCCCTCCAAGTCCACCACTGTGACGGCTATTTTTTCATCTATCAATTTATCCAGTTTTTGTGATTTAGTCATAAATACAGCCTTGCTCCGTTCAGCTATATTATCATCTAATGTCAAATCTTCCACTGCTCTCTTCCAAGAATTAACCATTAGACTCCATTTAAGTTCATCTTCCGAGGAATTCGGGATCTGGAGGGTGGAAACCATCGAACCCCATTCTGATTCTGATGTTCTAACATCCAAAAAACTACTTGTAACTGCCCGAGTACATATAGTTTGTAAACGATTGTCATATTTGTATGGAGATGATGATAAACCCTCCTCGTTTCGAGCGATAAAACTATAATTGTCATCCTTATTCCCCGTTTGAATAATATTCATAAAGAGTTTGAGATCTCGGGTTAGAAAAAGAATACATTCAGCAGATAGTAAGTGGTTGAATGGGGCCCTATAAGTTACTATGATCATTTCAAAATAAATTACTCCATAATTTTTCACCACCATGCGTGCAATTAGTTCACCATATGAATTCACAATTGGGCGAACACATGGTTCCATGTATCTTCCATCATCATCATACCACTTGTTATTACTAAAGTGATTCACATGATATACTCTGTCGATGTGATTTATCAAATTACTAGTACAACAAAAAATTTCAGAGTATTCTTCCTCACAATCGCTAAATACTCTATAGGTGGTGGTCTCCTTATTCCGAAGTATGCTATTTTTCACATTAAAGTAATTGTCATACGTTTCCATGAACCTTCTAAAAAGTAAGGTAAAACTGGATTTCATGACCAGCTTTTGTTGAAACTCTCTGTCGTCCAACAAGCAACATTTTTGGTGTTGAATTCTCTTTTTAAGAGCGTATTCAGACCATTCTTGACCATATAACCATGCTTCGAAAGCAATAACATCTTTGGTTAATTCCCACTGTATATCGTTGAACATCATATACCTAAAGTAATAATGTCGATTGAAATATCGTTTCATTCTCAAAAGCTTCTCTTTTGCAGTTTGACAAACTTTATTATAACATGATGATGATGATGATGATAAAGGGATCCTTATTCCCTCGGCTATCATCATCTCTTTCAGAGCTTCTCTTTCTTCGTCGGACGCTTTTATCATCATCAAAAATACAAGCGGATCTTTAGCATAAGATCGATATCCATTTACATGGGTTTGGCAATCGAATCTTTCATTTTGCCCATACAAAGATTTATTTAAATTGAAGTTACAGAACATTGTACGCCGTTCGTCGCGGTTAGCGATAAGTTCTACAAACAAATAATAATATTTCCCCGTTTTCTCGTCAGTTACTATAACTCGCATTATAAATTGCAATTGTGATGCCACGGGATACCCTTTTTTATTCGTTCCCATCCAAAATTTTATCGAATAAAGAGTTACTGGCGTTATTGATACATTGTATGGCTCATTGCTACTGCTGCTGCTGCTGCTGCTGCTACTACTGATTTTGCTGCTGTAAAGTACCATTGGTGGTGGTACATTGCAATATAACTCCAGAGTAATATCGAGTCTATCTGCATAATATAGATATATCATTCTTGTTAGTTCATCGTTGTATTTAATCGAAGATACAAAAGTTTTCCATGGTCTTCTTAATCTAGCTAGTTGTGCCATTGTTATGGGCGTGAAAAGTGCTGCATCTCAGCCTAAATAGAGAGAGGGAGAAAAAAAAATTAGACAATTTTTCACCAATATCGAAATCATTTCTATGACACTTATCTATAACCTTACTATATAATAAAGGTGTGAGCATAGGATTTTTATCCCAGATGTATTTAGTGCAACAATAGAAATTTTAAAAGTTTCCCAAAAACGTATGTAACAAAATGATGTTTATCAATATTTATAAAATCAATAAATCTATATAGATATGAAAAGCTACCTGTGTTTTTTAGAGGCATAAACTTTACAATGTGTAAGTTTCACTGTAAATTGAATAATAAATAAAGGCTGTGAAGTCTTTGTAAAACATTTACCTGCACAAAACGAAGGTCAAAGGATCTTATTTAACTACCAAAGTAATATTTTAAAGGTGGACAAAACTTATGTGAGGAATAAAGAATTATTTTTATGTCCGGTGTTCAGGCTCCAACCAAACCAGATACTACTAGATCTATATAGTATTACCAAAGACGATACTGACGGCCATCATAATGTAACATCGATTAAGCCAAGTCATGTTATTGACAAAATGGATGTGGTTAATAATAAGATTTGTGAGGTTTTTGTTTTAGGTGTGGGATGTGACTTTTCCGTTTAGTATAGTCTGGATATAAGGTCGCGTTTGCACAATGGCAGTGCCAATATGCCTTCACTTTTCTGGGCCATAACGTCAGATAAATTAGAGGAAGAGAAGGTTTCTTACTGCCAGGGGGTATAGCAAAGGACAAATTCTAACTGAATGAGTGGGTATATATCCCCGTGAACAAGAAGAACAAGTAAAACAACTTAGATTAATATATGGTAATAATGGATGTCACATTTCACCCCAGTTTCGTAGCATATCATTATTTGAGTTGAATGAAGTATTTCGACAATGGAATTCTGTTATTATTCAAATTAATGATAAGAAAGAACCAGTTCCTTTAGATGTATTACCTTTGATGGGATGAATCTAAATCGGGCCTTGTATATTAAGCGGAGATGTGTGTTTTGGCTATTAGGTACGACATATATAAAAGGAATTACTTGTGGATGTGATGAATAGAATTTAAATAATAGATATTTTGCATGTATATGGATTAAAGCTTAACTGGTTAAAATTGTTATAAAAAACTCGTTCTCCCTTAACTTCATTACTTTCATTTTGAGACTCCTCCCAATGATTTGGTGGTATATAGGCTAAATAATATTGGATTTCATACATCTGAGTATCAGTTTTTATAATATCATTAAATTTTTGCAATAGGGTGAAATGAAGTTCTATCGCTTCTTCCTTTGACATTTTACTAACATTACAATTTAAGTGTTTCATATTTCTTACTTTATCTAAATATTTGGCAAAATTTTCTGGTGTATATATTGGAGATTTTTCAACACAAAAACCTACTCTATAAATATTTTTACATGTTGTTTTCATTAATTTACTTAATTTTCCAATTTCATCAATAAGATTATTTCTTAGAGCATTTTGCCATTCATTATCTTTTTGTATAGTCAAAAATGTCCATAAATTAGTTAGTAATTTTATATAAATAAACACATTTTTATTTTCAATGTGTCTAGAAGCTGATTTATTAATTTTGTCAATATATTGTCCACAATAATTTGAAAGAATACCACTATCTGAAACATGAGCTGGATTTATCTTCCATTTAAGATTTCTACCGATTCCTCCCAGGCCAACAATATCATATATTTTTCGGATAATGAGCAAATCTCCACAAAATGAGGTGGGAAAAAGATAGGAGCCATCAACTTGATAACATGTACCACGGGATCTGGGTTTTGTGGCAAGATTTTTATATTTAGTATTTATAATACTATACATTGATAATGTAATATACTGGTGAATTAACAATCTTAATGGTAAAGTTTTACAATTTACAAATGTGAAGAATTTCTTGTTAAATTTAATGTGATTTATATTTTCAGATACTATTACCTTATATTTACAGTCTTTTGCCACATCATTCATCGTCATAGAATATTTAAATGGAAATGATATACGTTTGTTATATCCAATATCTGAAGATGATCTCCTTCTGGTGTCTAGGCCAGGTGAGGTTCCTCGTGTTTGTGTTCGTTGAAGGGTGTTGGTTCGGTTTGACTTTGATTTTTTGGGAGTTGAAGTTGTGAAATCTTCCAGTGAATCATCCTCTATCGTGCTGGTTCGATTTAGCTTTGATTTTAATTTTGACTTTGATTTTGATTTTGATTTTTTTGGCTTTGAAGTTGAAGTTGAAGTTGAGGGGAGGTAATTCAATTCTTCAGTTCCAGTGAACTATCCGAATCATCTTCCTCCATCTGTATCATCTCTTCTGTATCACTTAAAATTGGATTTTGATTTGACATAATTGTATCTATTTTTTTATATATACTAACATTTTATGTTCAACAATATTTTTTGACCAATTTTGTAAGGATAATAAAAATAAAAACAAAAATGTAAAAATATTTTGCATGTTTTTTGGGGGGGATAATGGAAATATCACAAAGGAGTTAAAGAATTGTATCTTTTATCACTCTTCCCAATCATCTACATCATTACAGTATGTGGGGGTTTTCTTTTTTTTTGCTGTCACGACTGCAATGCGTACGTCGCCAATGTACATGTGGCAGACGCTTCACGAAGCTGTCGGAATTAGCAAAATAGAAAATACGAGAGCAACCGTACAGGGCCTGGGAGCAAGGTCGAGTTAGAGTCCTTGTGGGTCTCTTCTCAGACTAGCCTCACCTGGTCCTGCTCCACGTTGGTCGTTGGAATCTCCTCAATGATGTAACACTTTAAGGGACTCCTAGGGTCCTCATCAAATTTATAGTTTAGTGACTTACAGGCAACTCGGTGTTGAAGACACTTAGAGCTGAAGGCTTGAGTAATATTGGCAGTATTCAGAAGTGGTTCAACGGAAACACCGCATAAAGCTTAACAGTAGTTTATTTACTAACTTAACCACTAATACACAGGGTGCTTGATTTACTTTCGATTGGCGTCAGCAAAGCTATGGTTGCATTAGCGAGACTCTTGACGTCTGGCTAATCGACTCGTATCCACTCGTGGAGAAACACCTAACTTAACACAGTTGACAGCCAATCATTAACACGGCAACCTAACTGCCGGTATGCAAAGGGATCACAAGAGTTCCAACCGGATACTCGGTAATGATGATATGCAATAAACACAATAATAATCACACAATAACTAAATGTGTGGTGTATGTGAAGCTCACATTCACAGACGAGTGAAATGCAGTGATACCACACAGATAAACACGCATTCACCGTCGATTCACCTATAACCTGCGACAGGTATAAGAAGGTGAGAACTGTGGTTGATCCCTCAGATCAACACAGACACAATAAACAATGACAAGATCTTGTACTTACAGATAAGGTACCTTTCCTTACGCACTCACTCAGACTCGTTTATACAAGCACTCGTAGGTGGCCTGATAGCTGGTTTCGCTCGTAGACACGGAGGGTACTCGCAGTATCTTGAGATGATTTCGTGAGTAGGGCGTGCTGTATGCTTAACAGACAGACACACGCGCACACACTGGCACTGACGGTGCGTGAGGTGGTGACGTCACGTAGGAGTGAGGGCGGCGGCGGGGCGGCGGCTGGCGGCGGCTGGCGGCGGTACCATGCACTACACTGTACACTGTGGTACAGTACACTGTGGTAATGTCACACACAGATTACTTAGGCGGCGGCACTGCCTTAGTTCACTCTAGGTCACTCACGACGATCTTTGTCACCAGGGGTTACCTGATACCAGTCTGTTTCGCTCTGGAGATTTGTCACTTTAGGCTTCTAAACAATATATTCCACTCGTGATTCTGGCGAGTGTGTGGTATATCGCAAAGACGCTGAGTTAACTTGACGGTGAGGGATAGACGGTGATCAGTCTATTGGCCGGTAGAACAGAACACGTCCTCTTCGTATGGTCTCTCTCACGTGAATGAGTTTGCAAGGGTGCCGGGCATCTCGTGGCACACAACACAAAAGAAGTTACAATTTGACCAATAGCATTGCAGCAAATGAGCGGGAACCAATCATATTAGCTCGTTCGATGAGCAGTAGCAGGAGTGACGTCATGAACACGTCATAGCTGTTATTCCGCATCGCGCCGGTTGACCCCAGAGGTCAGACGCTGCTGGCGCCTTCCCCTCTGTCTCAGCGGGCACCAGCCATGTACTCACTGACCCTTTGGTAGCAAGTATACTTAGCTCCCTGTATCTACTTCCTGCCTAGACATACGGCGGCCTACGTATTTTAACAGTGTTCCTGGTTAAGTGGGCATTCTGGAGATACCCAACATGCTAGGTCACTATCCAGGATTAAGAGAGATAGGCTTTGTGCACGAAGATCTGTGCACTGCAATGCCATTCAAGTCAGCTGTGGGAGCATCTTGGGAGACATACTCCCACATCACCCCCCAACAAAGATCGAGCTCCACAGCGTGGCGCTCGGTCCAACTCACACCGCTGACAACATGTGCACAAACTGAGTGCACTGAGCGCGGCCGGGTCCAGCGGACCCCGTTTTCTATCCTTCTAGGCGAGGCGGGGCCTCGTCTAGACTATTCTCTTCTGGTAAGTGAGGAATTTCTTCAGTCACCGGATCACATGTGGCTATCTGTTCAGGTTTTGAGCAGGCACTGTGGTTGGACGTAGCTCCAGGTCTGGGTCGGCTCAACGCCTCGAAACCCTGAGTGGCGCTGGTCTGTCCACTGCCTCTCTCCACCTGTGTCATGCCTGAAACATCAGAGACACACTGGGAACCAGTGTCCGGTGATGCGCGTTGCGTTTCCTCGCTCATGTCTCCCTCGTTCGACGTCTCGTTAATCACCCCTGACCTACTCAACCAGTCAGCACCTACGTTGTCGGCTCCCTTTATGTAAACCACGCGGAATGTGAACTGTTGAAGGAACAACACCCAGCGCATTATTCTAGGGTTGGCGTTTTTAAGCGTACCGATGTGGCTGAGGGGTTGGTGATCTACTTGAAACGTGAAACGCTTACCATAGAGATACTGGTAGAATTTCCTTACTCCCACGACAGCAGCAAGGAGTTCCTTTTCTACAGTGGAGTACTTCTGCTCAGCATTGCTCAGTTTACGACTGGAGTACGCAACTGGCCAGATTTCACCGTCGTACTCTTGCATGAGTACAGCACCAATACCTGTATTTGAGGCATCTGTCCGAAGGATGTACTCCCTGGTAGAATCTGGTAGTCTAAGGATGGGTGCTTCAGTCAGCTTCTTCTTGAGCGTCGAGAATGCTGAGTTCTCCATTTCTGTCCAACGTACTCTAACAGGTGCATTCTTCTTGGTGAGATTAGTTAGCGGAGTTGCTATAGACGTGAAATTGGGAATGAAAGTTCTGTAGTACCCTGCCAGTCCCAGGAATGACTTAACCTGAGTCTTGGTGGCGGGTGGAGCGGCTTCACTGATCTTGGTGATCTTCTCAGGCAGCGGCCTGGTGAACCCTCCCCCTATCACGTGACCAAGGTACCTGACCTCCTTGCACCCCAACTCACACTTAGTGGGTTTTGCAACCATTCCTACTTCTTGTAGTCTTGTCAACACCTGCCTTAGCAAGGTCAGATGTTCTTCCCACGTAGCAGAGTGGATGAGCACATCGTCCACGAACACTTCTACTCCAGTAATTCCCCCCAAGACTTTGCGCATAGTTCTGTTGAACACGGCTGGGGCGTTCACCAGTCCAAACGGAAGAACTGTGAACTGGAAGAGACCTTCGCTTGTCATGAAGGCAGTGCAGCGCTTACTGTCTTCATGTAATGGAATCTGCCAAAATCCTTTTGTCAGATCAAGCTTGGAGAAATAGCAACTGGAAGCTAACCTCGAGAAGATCTCATTTTGATTGAACATCGGTTCAGCATCAAACTCTATGATGGAGTTCAACTTCCTGAAGTCGAGGCAGATGCGCACACCTCCCCCAGGCTTCTTCACTAACACCATCGGGCTTGAGTACGGTGAGGTCGACTTCTCTATTACTCCCGCATTAATCATAGATGCCAGTTCTTCTCTCACCTGTGGTACAAGGTGATGAGGAACAGGATATGGTTTTGTTCGTACCGCTTGCTGCTCTAGCAAAGGTATGCGGTAACCCTCTACTTTTGCTACCTTAGTGACGTCAGAGAGTACCTCCTTGTACTCTGCTACCAGTCGAGTAACCTGGTCGACTTGATCTTCAGACAGCTGATCATCAACCTTAACATCTCGGTGTGTCTCCTGCTGCTGTTGATTGAAGAGACCTGGCTGACCTTCCTCCTCGTCGGCGGTTATCACTGAGACACCGGCGATCGTTGCTGAGAGCAGAGGGTGGTCGATCGGCCCTGTCGATGTCGAGCCCTGCGGTCCTCTCCTGTTTTTACGTCTTACATGCTTCTTCGGCTTGTTGGATCCATCTGCAGGAGGGTCCTCGTAGCGTTGGAGCATGTGTTCTTTTGCTTTCTCTCCCTTATACTTCAGCTGGGTGAGGGTGTGGTCACTCCCTGTGACGTCATCCCCGAGCGAGTCGCCCTTGGGATCAGCTGGCCGAGGACGGCTGTACTCAGCAGCGTCCTCACGCTCCCCCGTTTTCTTTGAGGGCGGACTTGGGCAATCAGAGACTCCCGGAACATTTCCCAATAAAAGTCCATATACAGCACGTTCCTGTTGAACGGCACGGATTTTACCTTTGATGTAAGGTGTGTCGACCCACACATACACCTCCACCATCTCTTTAGTATAGCCATTTGGGAATTTGACATAGACATGTCTACCTGTCTCAGATCCTGGCTGTACTAGGCTCTTTCTTACCATGTGAGTAGTGGCGCCTTTGTCACGGAAGATTTTCGCCGATTTTCCGTTAACATTTCCGTCCACCACCTCAAGGGTCCAAGCTAGTGGATCCTTTCTGACGTTGGGATGATTCTTACCACTTGAGCTCACACCTGCTATGTAACCTGATTTCGGTTTTACCTTGCAATCAGCTGCACGATGACCTGGCTTACCACAGTTGTAACACTTGTGCATATGCTTGTTGGAGGAGTTTCCCTGCTCCCCCGACACACCAGTCTTAAGCTTAGCTCTATCGCCAATACCTGTAGCATGATGCTCCTCGTGCGGCTTCACCCCTTTCACCTGTCTCCTGGCCCCAGCCCACAGATCAGCTTGCTTGGCCATAGACAGACTCCAGCATGGAGTCCCTATCTAGTCAAGCATAAGACTAAACTGGAAAAGGTTCAAAGGTTTGCCACCAGACTAGTACCCGAGCTGAGAGGTATGAGCTACGAGGAGAGACTGCAGGAATTAAACCTCACTTCGTTGGAAGACAGAAGAGTTAGGGGGGACATGATCACCACATTCAAGATTCTCATGGGAATCGACAGGGTTGATAAAGACAGGCTGTTTAACACAAGGGGCACACGCACTAGGGGACACAGGTGGAAGCTGAGTGCCCAAATGAGCCACAGAGATATTAGAAAGAACTTTTTTAGTGTCAGAGTGGTTGACAAATGGAATGCATTAGGAAGCGATGTGGTGGAGGCTGACTCCATACACAGTTTCAAGTGTAGATATGATAGAGCCCATTAGGCTCAGGAAACTGTACACCTGTTGATTGACGGTTGAGAGGCGGGACCAAAGAGCCAGAGCTCAACCCCCGCAAGCACAACTAGGTGAGTACAACTAGGTGAGTACAGATTTGACACAATTTCTTGCTCTTTGAGCTTGACACGCAGAGACGATTCGCATGCTTCTAAGAACTGTTCACGAATCATCAATTGATAGAACTCAATGCTCCCAGGAGCAGTCTCCATGAGTTCACAGTAACGGTTTAGATTCGATTCTAACCGCTGTAACATGAGCACATATGTCTCACCTTTTTGCAATTGAGCCCTACGGAAATTCTCTAGCATCCGGTCTGCAGTGATGCTAAAACCGTTCAGCAGCGCTGTTGTCAATGCCTCGTAATCTCCGCGCTGGTGCGGACCCAGACTGTGGTAGATAGTTAATGCCCTACCCTTTAACAATGCACTAAGAGCGAGTGCCCACTTTGATCTTTCCCACCCGCAATCAGCGGCGTGACCTTCGAAACGCTTGATGTATGCATCCATCGAGTCGTCCCTCTCATCAAAGTTAGCTAGTTTAGGTAGTTTGACAGTCTTACCTTGTTCAACGTTAGTCTCCGTTGAACGACCACTTGTCTGGTCATCCTGCCTTGCTTGCAACTGCATGCGAGCTATGCGTTCAGTACTTTCTGGGTTCTGCTGATCAGTCCAGCGTTTGTTTTCTCTCTCTTGCTGATCAGTCCACAGTTTGCTTTCTCTGTCCTGCTGATCAGTCCAGAGTTTCATAGCTTGCTCTGCTACTTTATTCCCTTCGAATCCCAACTCCCTAACTTGGTTACGGTATTCCTCTAAGGTGAATAATTGCGAGCCTGTAATACCTACTCTTTGAGTTGGTGTCGTCCACAAGGACCTTTTGGGCCGAGATTCTTCCCCATAGAATCCCCCCAACGGAGTATTGCAAGGGTTAGATTCCCGCGTGACTCCGTTTTCTTCCGCAGCGCGCGTGATTCTAGTGACATCATTCTCGGTGACGTCACCCACAGGGGTCTCTACCTCCAAGTTCTCTCTCACTGGGGTCTCTCCCACTGTGTTATCTCTCACTGGGGTCTCACCACCGATAGCTTCATCCAGTGTGATGAGACTCGTGCACGCCACCTCAGCACTACCCTGCATGTGTGCTTGTAGCATCACCTCTTCCACGGCCCTCATGTGCTGTTCCACTCGTTCCTTACACTCTTGTTCAGTAAGAGTGCCGTAGTCGTCAGGTCTACGAGCGGTCAAGGCCAAGTGAAGATGCAGGTAGCGCTGTTTGTACATTCCACACTCAGACATACTGGTGGTGTGTGTACCTAACAGGGTGTTAAACATCCTCTGAATACTGCTCGTCACTTTTGAATTTTCAGGGAAAATTTAAGTGCGAAATTTTTACTGTATAACCTAGCTCATAGGTTCCAACTAAGCCTAACACGTTGGGCGCCAGATGTGGGTGTTTTCTTTTTTTTTGCTGTCACGACTGCAATGCGTACGTCGCCAATGTACATGTGGCAGACGCTTCACGAAGCTGTCGGAATTAGCAAAATAGAAAATACGAGAGCAACCGTACAGGGCCTGGGAGCAAGGTCGAGTTAGAGTCCTTGTGGGTCTCTTCTCAGACTAGCCTCACCTGGTCCTGCTCCACGTTGGTCGTTGGAATCTCCTCAATGATGTAACACTTTAAGGGACTCCTAGGGTCCTCATCAAATTTATAGTTTAGTGACTTACAGGCAACTCGGTGTTGAAGACACTTAGAGCTGAAGGCTTGAGTAATATTGGCAGTATTCAGAAGTGGTTCAACGGAAACACCGCATAAAGCTTAACAGTAGTTTATTTACTAACTTAACCACTAATACACAGGGTGCTTGATTTACTTTCGATTGGCGTCAGCAAAGCTATGGTTGCATTAGCGAGACTCTTGACGTCTGGCTAATCGACTCGTATCCACTCGTGGAGAAACACCTAACTTAACACAGTTGACAGCCAATCATTAACACGGCAACCTAACTGCCGGTATGCAAAGGGATCACAAGAGTTCCAACCGGATACTCGGTAATGATGATATGCAATAAGCACAATAATAATCACACAATAACTAAATGTGTGGTGTATGTGAAGCTCACATTCACAGACGAGTGAAATGCAGTGATACCACACAGATAAACACGCATACACCGTCGATTCACCTATAACCTGCGACAGGTATAGAAGGTGAGAACTGTGGTTGATCCCTCAGATCAACACAGACACAATAAACAATGACAAGATCTTGTACTTACAGATAAGGTACCTTTCCTTACGCACTCACTCAGACTCGTTTATACAAGCACTCGTAGGTGGCCTGATAGCTGGTTTCGCTCGTAGACACGGAGGGTACTCGCATTATCTTGAGATGATTTCGTGAGTAGGGCGTGCTGTATGCTTAACAGACAGACACACGCGCACACACTGGCACTGACGGTGCGTGAGGTGGTGACGTCACGTAGGAGTGAGGGCGGCGGCGGGGGCGGCGGCTGGCGGCGGGCGCTCGAGGCGGCGGCTGGCGGCGGTACCATGCACTGCACTTTACACTGTGGTACAGATACACTGTGGTAATGTCACACACAGATTACTTAGGCGGCGGCACTGCCTTAGTTCACTCTAGGTCACTCACGACGATCTTTGTCACCAGGGGTTACCTGATACCAGTCTGTTTCGCTCTGGAGATTTGTCACTTTAGGCTTCTAACCAATATATTCGCACTCGTGATTCTGGCGAGTGTGTGGTATATCGCAAAGACGCTGAGTTAACTTGACGGTGAGGGATAGACGGTGATCAGTCTATTGGCCGGTAGAACAGAACACGTCCTCTTCGTATGGTCTCTCTCACGTGAATGAGTTTGCAAGGGTGTCGGGCATCTCGTGGCACACAACACAAAAGAAGTTACAATTTGACCAATAGCATTGCAGCAAATGAGCGGGAACCAATCATATTAGCTCGTTCGATGAGCAGTAGCAGGAGTGACGTCATGAACACGTCATAGCTGTTATTCCGCATCGCGCCGGTTGACCCCAAAGGTCAGACGCTGCTGGCGCCTTCCCCTCTGTCTCAGCGGGCACCAGCCATGTACTCACTGACCCTTTGGTAGCAAGTATACTTAGCTCCCTGTATCTACTTCCTGCCTAGACATACGGCGGCCTACGTATTTTAACAGTGTTCCTGGTTAAGTGGGCATTCTGGAGATACCCAACATGCTAGGTCACTATCCAGGATTAAGAGAGATAGGCTTTGTGCACGAAGATCTGTGCACTGCAATGCCATTCAAGTCAGCTGTGGGAGCATCTTGGGAGACATACTCCCACACAGTATAACCAAAATTTGTAATAGCTACACTGTCAAAAAGTCGTGGAAGAAACCTTCAGTACAAATGCTCACAAAGGGTTGACTTCCATATTAATTCCACTGTAATTTTCACTAAATAAAAGTGTGAATGTTTTTATTTTTTTAAAATTTGCCTTGGTATCAGTTTAGGTAGGGGAAGGGCAGGGTTGTATGGGGTTTATGGACCATTCATTTATAAAGTGATATTTGATTGCCGGTTAGAAGTTTCCACTAACTAACAAGATGAGTGAACTAGAAAAAAATATATGGAGGAGAGGGAAGTGCGATTTCATTTTCCATTATTAAAGGTGTATAATAAATAAACATTGTTTATTGAATGCCTTAATATTGGTTTGTGTTTTTGTGTGTGTTTGTGTGTATGTGTGTGTGTGTGTGTGTGTGTGTGTGTGTGTGTGTGACAAATTCAGCCTTGTTTGTGTTAAAACTGTTATCGATATTTTTAGACCACTTTTGTCTCCCTCGAATTATGCTATAAAGTTAAATAAATGAAATCAACCAGTCCAATAA
>WNGS01108804.1:0-14239 GCA_020271785.1 Procambarus virginalis | reverse complement strand
CGAGCTTAATGAGTTATGAGCTAACCCGTGGCGTCCCAGGGTTATATAGCTGCTACCTCAGGTGACGGAGGTTGCTGGATGATGGAACTTGTTTCTTTGTTTTTTTCTATGCTAATAAATATTCAAACGTTTCAGAACATAAGAGTAAAGTCGACTAGGTTGAAATCGACTAAGGCAGCGTCTAGGATCATCCCGGGCGTAAGTTCGAACCCTCATCACCGCCCTTGTGGATTTCTTTATTTGATGCATCACGCTATTGTGATTATGTGTGTATTTGTTCAAAAGATAAAGTTAAACTGAAATACAATACATGTATGTTTATACATGTGCATGAATAGACTAAATATAAATAATAATATTTACAAAAAGTTGAAATTTACGTGTACTGATATAAATTCAGGAGAACACGTCCAGCGTAGGATAACAAAGTTAATCCTGCAAATCAGAAACATGTCATATGAAGATAAGATTTACTAAGACTAATTGCATTCTCTAGAAAGGCGAAGAATTCGGGGTGACATTAAAGAGGGTACAAGTAGTTGAACGGACACAATAGGGGGATATTAATAGGGTATTAAGAACATCAGTGTGAAGCTAACTGCAAAAGGCCTATGGCCCATGCGAGGCAGCTCCTATTTAAACTTTCCTCTCCCATAAGTGAAGGACGAATTTGTATTTATTATTGCCTAATTCTTAAGTGTGTTACTGTTGTCCACCATTGGCATTCTCTTACCTTTGTCTTCATCCTTTTAGATCATCTTGATACTTGTCATTATTTGTTTTAAAAGTTGTCTGACATACAACATCGACAAGAGTTTTTTCCGTGGCTTCTTCGCTATCTCATCAACTGCTTCATTCAACAGTATTCCCACATGTGAAGGGATTCACATCAATCTTACTTTATACCCATCTTTTCTAATGTCTCAACATTCTCTCTACACTCTATCACAATATTCTGGTATACTGATCGCCTGCTATTTAAAGACTCCAACGCTCCTCTAATGCCTATAAAGAAACAAGCATTTTACCACATATGACTTCCTGTAATCCTGCTAATACACGTTGAAGTTCTGCCTGCATTGAGGAGATATTGTCAGTTAAGCGGCGTCCAATAACAGTATCTACAGTGTTGATGTCAGTGTACTCCCTAATCAAGATGATGATGATGATTAAGATTAAGCCATCCAAGAGGTGGCACGGGCATGAATAGCCCGTAAGTGGTGGCCTTTTGAGCCATTACCAGTATCAAAAGATGATACTGGAGATCTGTGGAGGCGCAACTGCACCCTGTGTGACGGGAGATGTCTCCCGGACCAAATGGTGACGAAATGGTGCTAATCAAGACTCCACATCCTGCCTTTCTATCCCTAGCTACTGTCTGATCACATTACAGATAGAGAGTGTTTGCTGTAGGTAATTTTCTAATAATACAATCATATGTTGTCCTCAGCTCTCCAATCTCGTACACATATATTTTTCTCTTGCAGAGGGAATAATTACTATATCTACGTTACAATCTTCTCATGGTGATGTGAATTGTCTCTTAGGCAAGGCAATACATTCTGGATTAACATCATACTTTATAACCAGTGTTGCTGCTCAGTGTCGGAAAAGAACATAATGTACTCATATGTGCTCTCTTATTATACTTTATCAAACATTGTTCATTACTTGCACCTTTTGAACTGAGAGGATTAATTCATTAGCTCCCCTACCTCTCATTAATCTAATGGCAGAGGTTACATTATCTCTGAAATACTATCCCAATATTTTTAATTTCAATTCCATCCTCGTTATCTCAATCATAGCATTTCTTGGGGATCCTAAGATTCTTCTCATGGCTTCATTTTGTACCTTCTACAACTTGCTCAGTCTACCTTTATCAAAACAAGAAATGACAGTGCAGCATAATCAATTAGGATCTTACAGAACTCAAGTATATCATTCGTAACACAAGGACTCCCACTCCCGATCGATAGCATGCAAAGGCCTTCAAAGGTTGTAATCTCTGCAGACATTGACCCAACAGTCTGTTCATCCCAGCTTCCAAACTCTTATGGGTATATCCAACATATGTGCCTAAAATATTTATATATATTAATTCCCTCTATATTTTTACCGTTTACTTTCAGAATAATAGGCTTCCGACTTCTACATTCAAACTTAGTTTTGTCCTCATTATCCACCAGTCCCATATGATGACACAGATATACGAAATTATCTAACGCCATTTAAACGTTGAAATATATTTGCCCTGAAACAAAATATCATCGGCGTATATGATCAGAGTTACCCAATTTGAGTATCTCTCAGATGCTATTCTGTTCATTTGTATTTAAACCGGTTGGAACTTACCACTCCATCCTGAGGTATGACATGTTCAAAAGGTCGTACACCTGACATACAACCTTGATTCCACAACTGAACCATTCTTTCGTAAAGATAATCCCCTATCTGCGCAATAATCTCCCTTTAACACTAAGACCAGCTAGTTGATATAAGATCACCTTGTTGACCAATCCACATCACAGTGAGCCAACTCCACGCTGAATTTGTCTTCTGTAGACATCACTCCACAGTGAGCATTTGACTAATAGAATGGAATACGAAATAAATCGTGATAGAACCAGCGTTGCTGCTCAGTGTCGGAAAAGAAAATCCATATTAGATACAAGTTCCGAAAGTGACGCCGATTGGCATCCTGTGAATAAAGCAAACAGGAAAAGCCACTCCATGACGACCCATCTACCGACAAACACTCCAGCTTCTCCAGCTCTACCAACAACCACTCCAGCTCCTCTGACTAAATCTGCACTGCCAGTTTTCAAGGTCCAGCATACCAAAGGTAAGTCTTCCTACGCCACTGTAGTGCACCTCGAAAAAGAGTACCCCCAGCTCCAGATCAGAGGAAAACCAAATCTCAGAGGAGAATATATTCTGAGGCCCAAAGACGAGTCAGCCACAACGATTCTGAAAAATTACACAAAATGTGAGGAACTCAAGCCAGAGGATAAAATAATAAAAATCATTGTCCTCCACTATCCCTTGCATATGGCCCTTGATCATCTCGAAAAGCTGAACTATGTAGTGTCAGCAGAGAGATGCCAGGTAAAAACCACAAAGCAGGAAACCCGACAAGGCCTTCTCACAGTAAGAGGACGGATCCCGGAGAAACTTGACCTTCGAATCTGGGGCATGTTCCAACACAGGCCTTACACTGTGAGGCACATGTGAACACATGTCCGCTCTGAGGCACATGTGCACATATGTACTCTCTGAGCCACCTATAAACACATGTACGCTCTGATGCCTGTGTATACACATGTAAGCTTTGAGGCACATGTGCCCACGCACATGTACGCCCTGAGGCTTATGTGCACACAAGTATAATCTTAGGCACAAGTGCACACATGTACGCTCTAACGCACATGTGCACACATGTACGGTCTAAGGCATGTGTGCACAAATATATGCTGAGTCACATGTGCACACATGTACGCTCTGATGTACATTTCGACATAAGTGCTCTGCCCGAAACGCTTCGCGTAATAGTGGCTTTAGGCATTGTATGTACTAGCTCTATCTATAAATTCATCAATATTTGTATCGCCCCTTGTATGTATGTATTTACCTGAATTATCATTTGAATTTTGAATGTTTGATCTGAGGTACAGGTACGCTCTGAGGCACATGTACGCTCTGAGGCACATGTGCACACATTTTCACTGAGGAATAAGTGTACACATGTACGTTCAGAGGAATATGTGTACACATGTACGCTCTGAGGCACATGTCCACACATGTAGAATAAATGCAACAGGAACAATAACTGTGAGGCGGAGCTCTAGAGCTGAATCTCACTCCCGTAGACAGAACGAGGTAAACATTTGACTTAAAGATGGTGAGAAACGCTTAAGTAACCAAGACATGACTTTCTACTCAATACAGTGACTCTGAGTGATGTTCCTCTCAAACATAACGAATTGTTCTGCAATCTACTTGAAACTGAATTGAAATAATAGAATTTTCGTACTTTTATTCATGTTATTAAACAACAATTAAATATTATCTCCCCTTCAACTGAACATATTAATAATAATAATAAAATTTAATAATAAATAATAATAATAATAAAATTAATAATAATAAATAATAATAATAAAGAAATAATAATAATAATAATAATAATAATAACAATAATAATAATAATAATAATAATAATAATAATAATATAATAATATTATTATTATTATTATTATTATTATGAATAATAATTAAGCAATAAAAGGAGCAACACATAAATCTTGGGTTTGACCTGCGGACTGTGAGGCCGCGGAGGACGCTCCCACACCTGGACTACTGCGGCTCTTGATTATTCTTGCATGGTCACTGATCTTATCTTGTATAAACACTAACATTATGATTACCGGAAGGAAATCACGTGTGTTCGCTTGTTTCGTGTATGTGTGCACGCGCATGCGCCTGGGTATGGCTCTTTAACTACATAAGGGCAATAAAGTGTATTTGTAGAGTTATTGTCTTTAATCCAATGCAAAAAGTACAATTAACACTGAGGCACATACGCACACATGTACGCTCTGAGGCACATGTGCACACATGTATGCTCTGAGGCACCTGTACACACAAGTTTGAGGCACATGTGCTCAAATATATGCTCTGAGGCACATGTGCACATATATACGCTCTGAGGCAATTATGCACACATGGATGCTCAGAGGCACATGTGCACACATCAACGGTCTGAGGCAGCTGTGCACATATGGAAGCTGTGACGGTAAACGTTGGTGGTCGTGCAGTCTGTAATGCCAATCACAAAATATTAAAAAAAAGGAAACTGCAAAAGGTATATTCACAGTGAGGTAAACTGTAGGATAAAGCAGAGGTAAAAAACATTTAAAAATATTTTACTTTAAAAATATAAACTGAAACTTAAACAAATTACAAAATATAAAATAATATCCAGGTTTGGCTTTAATACAAAGTGTGCAAAACAAACAAGATGAACAATCAAATTTACGTTACGTCAAGATGCAAAATAAAATATGGTGCAGAATGCTGTTTGCTAATCTGACTAAATCCGCTACTACACCGAGATGTGTCAACGGGTCTATTCAGTTGAGCACACAGGAGTAATCTGAATCTTGAAGAGCTTGGTAGCCCTATTTATACAGAATATCGGCCGAGCAGATGGCGCTGATGTCTTCTTTAACTATGACCCGGCTCCTTTAACTGCTTGTTTAGGAGGGCATGGCCTCCCAGCAACCCAGGTGCTATATGGGGTGACGGGCTGTGAAGGGAGGAGACTGGTAGTAGTGTCTAGACATCTGGAAGTAGCTGTTGTTGTTGTTGTTGTTCTTGGCTGCAGTTCTTGATACCATAGACGTGAATGAGTAGAATAGGCGATAATGGAGTAGGCCGAATCTCTTCCTAGAGATTTTACCGTGACAAGGACAATTCACCGGTCTGAGGCAACTGTGCACATATGGATGCTCTGAGGCAAATGTGCACACATGGAGGCTCTGAGGCACATGTGCTGAAATAGACGCTCTGAGGCACCTGTGCACACATGCACACTCTGAGACACACGTTCACACATGAACGCTCTGAGGCACATATGCACCAACCCGTCCTCGCAAATTCGTATAGTCAATATTGACTTATTAAATATGTGCATAGGTGATATACTAAACATAATAGATTACCTTGAAAAGCTTCATAGAAAACACCGATCTTACCTAACCTTGTTAGTATGTTAAGATAAGCATCTTACTGCTTCGTAATTACAATTATTACTTAACCTATACCTATAATAGGTATAGGTTACAATTATTACTTAACCTATACCTATAATAGGTTAAGTAACAATTGTAATTACGAAGCTATAAGATGCTTATATTAACATACTAACAAGGTTAGGTAAGGTCGGTGTTTTCTATGAAGCTTTTCAAGGTAAACTATTATGTTTAGTATGTCACCTATGCACGTATTTAGTAACTCAATATTGACTATACGAATTTGCGAGGACGGGTTGTATGCACACATATACGCTCTGAGGCACATGTTCACACAAGTATCATCTAAAGGCACACGTGCACACATGTACGCTCTGTGGCACATGTGCTCACAATTATCATCAGAAGTACACGTGCATTTATGTACACTCTGAGGCACATGTGCACTCATGTACGCTCTGAGAGATGTGTGTACACAAGTATCATCTGAGGCACATGTGCAACCATTTCCGCTTTGAGGCACATGAACACACAAGTACGCTCTGAGGCACATGTGCACACATGTTTGCTCTGAGGCACATATGCACACATGTACGCTTCGAGGCATATGTACGTTCTATTGAGGTACATGTGCACACATTTCCACTCTGAGGAATATGTGCACACACATGTACGCTCTGAGGTTCATATGCACATAAGTACGTTCTGAGGGACATCTGCACTCATGTACGCTGTGAGAGATGTGTGTACACATGTTTGCTCTGAGGCACATGTGCACACATGTCCGCTCTGAGGCGCATGTGCACACTTGCACGCTCTGAGGCACTTGAGCACACATGTACACCGAGACACATGTGCACACATATGTGATCTGAGGCACATTGCACACATGTACGCTCTAAGGCACATGTGCATACATGTACGCTGTAAGGCAGATGTTCACACATATACGCTCTGAGGTGCCAGTGCACACATGTATGCTCTGAGGCAACTGTGTACACATTTACACTCTGTGGTACATGTGCACATATGTACGCTCTGAGGCATGTGTTTACACATGTACGCTCTGAGGCATATGTACACACATGTAAGCTCTGAGGCACATGTGCACATATGTATGCTCTGAAGCACCTGTGCACACATGAATGCACTGATGCATGTGTGTACACATGTACGCTCTGAGGCACAAGAGCACATATGTACGCTCAAAGGAACATGTGTACACATGTACGCTCTGAGGCACATGTGCACACATGTACACCTAAGGCACATGTGCACACATGTAGAATAATGCAACAGGAACAATAACTATGAGGCGGAGCTCTAGAGCTGAATCTCACTCCCGTAGACAGAACGAGGTAAACATTTGACTTAAAGATGGTGAGAAACGCTTAAGTAACCAAGACATGACTTTCTACTCTATACAGTGACTCTGAGTGATGTTCCTCTCAAACATAACGAATTGTTCTGCAGTCTACTTGAAACTGAATTCAAAAATTTGAATTTTCGTGTATTTATTCACGTTATTAAACATAAAATAAAATATTCTCTCACCTTGAAATGAACATATAAATAATAATAATAATAATAAATAATTAAAAATAATAATAACTAATAATAATAATAAATAATAATCAATAAATAATAATACTAAAGATATAATAATAATAATTATAATAATCATAATATTAAAAATAATAATTAAGCAAATAAAATGAGCACCATTTTAAGATAATGGGTTTGACCTGCGGACTGTGAGGCCGCGGAGGACGCTCCCACACCTGGACTACTGCGGCTCCTGATTATTCTTGCATGGTCACTGATCTTATCTTGTATAAACACTAACATTATGATTACCGGAAGGAAATCACGTGTGTTCGTTTGATTTGTGTAAGTGTGTGCACCCGCGCGCGCGCCTGTGCATGGCTCTTTAACTATATAAGGTGCATGAAAGTGTATTTGTGGAATACAAATGTCTTTAATACAAAGCTAAAAGTACAAAAAATGCTCTGAGGCACATGTGCCCACATGTAAGCTCAGAGGCACATATGCACACATATATATCCGGAAGTACATGCGCACACATAAATATATGTGCTCTGAGGCACATGTATGCTCTGAGACAAATGTACGCTCTGAGGCAAGTGTGCACAAATGTACTCTGAGGCATATGTGCACACATGTACGCTCTGAGGCATATATGCACTCATATACATCCGAAAGTACATGTGCACACATACATATGCTCTGAAGCCCATGTACGCTCTGAGGCACATGTACGCTCTGAGGCACATGTACGCTCTGAGGCACATGTACGCTCTGAGGCACATGTACGCTCTGAGGCACATGTACGCTCTGAGGGACATGTACGCTCTGAGGCACATGTACGCTCTGAGGCACATGTACGCTCTGAGGCACATGTACGCTCTGTGGCACATGTCCTTAAATGTACGCTTTGAGGCACATGTGCACATATGTACTCTGAGGCACATACGCATACATCTACTCTGAGACACATGTAGAAATATTGACATTCTGCTGCAAATGTGCACACATGAACGTTCGGAGGCAAATGTGCACACATCTATGCTCTGAGGCACATGTGCACACGAGGACGCTCTGAGGCAAATGTGCACACAAGGACGCTCTTAGGCACATGTGCACACATCTACGCTCTGAGGCAAATGTGCACACATGTATGCTCTGAGGCAAATGTTCACACATGTGTGTTCTGAGGCACATGTGAACACTTGGATGCTCTGGGGCATACGCGCACACATGAGAGCTCTGAGGCACATGTGCACATATCTACGCTCTGAGGTACATGTGAACACATCTTCGCTCTGATGCATATGTGCACACATGGATGCTCTGAGGCACATATGCACACATGAACGCTATGAGGCACATATGCACAAATGGATGCTCTGAGGAACATGTGCAGACGTGAGCGCTCTGAGGCACTTGTGCACACATTTACGCTCTGAGGGACATGTGCACACATGCATGCTCTGAGGCCCATGTGCACACATCTACGCTCTAAGGCACATGTGCACATTTGTATTCTCTGAGGCACATGTGCACACATAAACGCTCTGAGGCACATGTGCACACATGTATGTTCAGAGGCATATGTGCACACATGTATGTTCTGAGGCACATATGAACTCATGGATGTTCTGAGGCACATGTGCACACATGTACGATCTGAGGGACATGTGTACACATGAACGCTCTGAGCACATGTGCACACGTCGACGGTCTGAGGTACATGTGCACACATGTAGGCTCTGAGGAACATGTCCAAACATGAGTGCTCTGGGGCTCATTTGCACATATCAATGCTCTGAGGCACATGTGCACACATGGATGCTCTGAGGCACATGTGCACACATGGATGCTCTGAGGCACATTTGCACACATGGATGCTCTGAGGCTTCATGTGCACACATGAGAGCTCTGAGGCACATGTGCACACATGTACGCTCTGAGGCAAATGTGCACACATGAACTCTTGGAGGCACATGTGCACACATGTATGCTCTGAGGCACATGTGCACACATGTATGCTCTGAGGCACATGTGACACATCTAAACTCTGAGGCACAGATGCACACATCTACGCTCTGAGTCACATGTGTACACATGTCTGCTGAGGCACTTGTGAACACATGGATGCTCTGAGGCAAATGTGTACACGTAGACACTCTGAGGCACATGTGCACACATGGATGCTTTGAGGTACATGTGCACACATCTACGCTCTGAGGCACATGTGCACACTTCTACCCTCTGAGGCACCTGTGCACACATGTATGCTCTGAGGCACAAGTGCACACATCTACGCTATGAGGCACATGTGTACACATCTACGCTCTGAGGCATATGTGCACACATGTATGCTCTGAGACTCATGTGAACACATGGATGCTCTGAGGCACATGTGCACACAGCTAAGCTCTGAGGCACATGTGCACACATCTACGCTCTGAGTCACATGTGCACACATTTACTCTGAGGCACATAAGCACGCATGTACGCTCTGAAGCACATGTGCACACATATACTCTCTGAAGTACATGTGCACATATATATGTTCTGACGCACATGTTCGTTCTGAGGCACATGTGCAAATATTGACATTCTGAGGCAAAGGTGCACCATGTACCCTGAGGCATATGTGTACACATGGACGCTTTGAGGAGCATGTGCACACATGGACGCTAAGGGAGTAATATGCACGCATGTATGATCTGAGGCACATGTGCACACATGTATGATCTGAGGCACATGTGCACACATGGACGATCTGAGAGATGTGTGTGTAAACATGTAGGCTCTGAGGCACATAAGTATACATTTACGCTCTCAGGCACATGTGTACACAAGTATCATCTGAGGCACATGTGCACACATGTTCGATCTGAGGCACATGTGCACACAATTATCATCTAAGGCATATGTGCACTTATGTACGCTCTGAGGCACATGTGGAAACATTTACGTTCTGAGACATGTGCACACATGTACGCCTGACGCATAAGTGCACTCTGAGGCCCATGTGCACACATTTATACTCTCAGATACATATGCACACATGTACGTCTAGGCATAGGTGCTCACATTTACGCTCTCAGATACATGTGCACACACATACATGTACGCTCAGAAGCAAATGTACCCACTTGTATACTCTAAGGCACAAGTGCACGCATCTACGCACTGAGGCACATTGCATAAATGACGCTCTGAGGCACATGAGCACACATGTACGCAGCGACACATGTGCACACATGTACACTCAGAGGAACATGTGTACAAATGTACGTTCTGAGGCCCATGAGCACACATGTACACCTAAGGCACATGTGCACACATGTGGAATAAATGCAACAGGAACAATAACTATGAGGCGGAGCTCTAGAGCTGAATCTCACTCCCGTAGACAGAACGAGGTAAACATTTGACTTAAAGATGGTGAGAAACGCTTAAGTAACCAAGACATGACTTTCTACTCTATACAGTGACTCTGAGTGATGTTCCTCTCGAACATAACGAATTGTTCTGCAATCTATTTAAAACTGAATTTAAAAATTTGAATTTTCGTGTATTTATTCACGTTATTAAACATAAAATCAAATATTCTCTCACCTTCAAATGAACATATAAATAATAATAATAATAAATAATAATAAATAAATAATAATACTAAAGGTATAATAATAATAATAATTATAATAATCATAATAATAATAGTTATAATAATCATAATAGAAATAATAATTAAGCAAATAAAATGAGAAACTTTAGCTAATAATGGGTTTGACCTGCGGACTGTGAGGCCGCGGAGGACGCTCCCACACCTGGACTACTGCGGCTCCTGATTATTCTTGCATGGTCACTGATCTTATCTTGTATAAACACTAACATTATGATTACCGGAAGGAAATCACGTGTGTTCGCTTGTTTCGTGCAAGTGTGTGCTCGCGCGCGCGCCTGGGTATGGCTCTTTACCTACGTAAATTACATGAAAGTGTATTTGTAGAATTATTGCCATTAATCCAATGCTAAAAGTAAAATTAACTCTCTGAAGCACATGTGCACACATGTTCGCTCTGAGGCACATGTTCACACATGTATTTTGAAGCACGTGTGCAAACATTGACGCTATTCGGCCCAAGATCACACATACAAGCTCTAAGGCACATGTGGACATATGTACGCTTTGAGGCACATGTTCACACATGGACGCTTTGAAGCACATGTGCACACATGGACGCTCTGAGACACATGTGCACACATGTACTCTGAGGCACCTGAACGCTCTGACACACTTATGCATACATATTCACTCTGAAGTACATGTGCAAACATATATGCTCTGAGGCACATGTGCTTAAATGTTTGCTCTGAGGCACATGTGCTTAAATGTTTGGTCTGAATCACATGTGCAAACATGTTTTCTGAGGCACATGTGCTAATATTGTCATTCTGAGGCAATTGTGCTCACATGGACGCTCTGAGGCACATGTGGTCACATGAAGGCTCTGAGACAAATGTGCACACATGGACGCTCTGAGGCACATGTGCTCACATGGACGCTCTGAGGCACATGTGCACACATAAAGGCTCTGAGACAAATGTGCACACATGGACGCTCTGAGGCACATGTGCTCACATGGACGCTCTGAGGCACATGTGCACACATGGATGCTCTGAGGCACATGTGCTCACATGAAGGCTCTGAGGCACATGTGCACACATGGACGCTCTGAGGCACATGTGCACACATGGACGCTCTGAGGCACATGTGCACACATGAAGGCTCTGAGGCACATGTGCACACATGGACGCTCTGAGGCACATGTGCACACATGGACGCTCTGAGGCACATGTGCTCACATGAAGGCTCTGAGGCACATGTGCACACATGGACGCTTTGAAGCACATGTGCACACATGGATGCTCTGAGGCACATGTGCTCACATGAAGGCTCTGAGACAAATGTGCACACATGGACGCTCTGAGGCAAATGTATAAACAAAGCACCAACACCACCCGCAAATATCACAGTGGATATTATAAGAGGCAGCAGAGACGCTGTATAACCCTCTGACTACACTCTGTAAGTTGTTGCTGGCGAATGTGTTTTTTCGGGAGACCCGAAGATTTCAAATGTGGCGATCATATATAGGAAAAAAGGTGGACATGATATCTTGAACAACAGCCTCTTGTCTCTGACGTGAATACCTGACAAAACCCGGGAGAAAATATTTGATAACACTACAGTAGAACTGGATTAACTATGTGCTTGAGAGAATATTTGTTAGAAAGAGAACGACAGCGTGGTTTACGAACCTGTTCTAGGATGGAACCTAGGGATCCTGTAAGATGGAACCTGGGGTTCCTGTATGCTGGAACCTGGGGATCCTGTAAGTTGGAACCTGGGGATCCCGTAAACTGGAACCTGGGGAACCTGTAAGCTGGAACCTGGGGATACTGTAAGCTGGAACCTGGGGAACCTGTAAGCTGGAACCTGGGGATCCCGTAAGCTGGAACCTGGGGAACCTGTAAGCTGGAACCTGGGGATACTGTAAGCTGGACCCTGGTGATCCTGGAATCCTTAACCTGAGGATCCTGTAAGTTGTAACTTGGTGTTCCTATAACTTGGAAGCTGAGGATCATGTACGATGTAACCTGGGGATCCTGCAAGCTGGAATCTGTGGATCCTGTAAGCTTGGACCTGGAGATCCTGTAAACTGGAACCTGGGATACTGTACGCTGGAACCTGGGGATACTGTAAACTGGAACCTGGTGTTGCTTTAAGCTCGAACCTGGGGATCCTGAATGCTGGAACCGGGGGATCCTGTAAGCTGGAACCTGGGGGATCCTGTAAGCTGGAACCAAATAATCCTGTAAGCTGGAAGATGTGGATCATGTAATCTGGAACCTGTGGATCATGATAGCTGGAACCTGTGCATCCTCTAAGCTGAAATCAGTTGATCCTGTAAGCTGGAAATTGAGAATCCTGTACGCTAAAACCTGGGGATCCTGTAAGCTGGAACACTGTGATCCTGTAAGCTAGAACCTGGAGATCTTGTAAGCTGTAACCTGAGGATCCTGTAACTGGAACCTGGGGATCCTGTAAACTGGAACCTGGGGAACCTGTGAACTGGAATCTGGGGATCCTGTAAGTTGGAACCTGGGGATCCTGTAAGCTGGAACCTGGGGAACCTGTAAGCTGGAACCTGGGGATCCTGTAAGATGGAACCTGGGGAACCTGTAAGCTGAACCTGGGGATGCTGTAAGATGGAACCTGGGGAACCTGTAAGCTGGAACCTGGGGATCCTGTAAGATGGAACCTGGGGAACCTGTAAGCTGGAACCTGGGGATGCTGTAAGCTGGAATCTGGGGATCCTGTAAGCTAGAACCTGGGGATCCTGTTAGCTGAAACTCCGTCACTAGCAAGTGGAACATGTATTTTCTACGTTGTATGTTAAGTTTGGACTTGCCCTAAAAGACCATAGGCCTATTACTAGCTTGCTGGTATGTACATCTCGTCTCCGGCCTATGTGGAGTCTGAGATTTAACGTAAAGTAGGATGTGGTAGGTCATTGTGATGCTACTTGGGGGTTATCTGAAATAAATTGTGTGAATTTTAACTGGAGTTTACCTCCTTCCTTAGGCCATCTGCACCTAGACAGTAGTCTTTTTATGTTGATTTGTGGGACTAATTCCCAATGGGTCAGGCCTAGACTAATACCTCTTAGTGGTATTTCCAGTTAGAACTATTACTGATCATTAACAAGCCTCAGTTGTAACATGCACATTTGTATGCTCTAAGGTCCTTGTGCACACATATCCTTGTGCACACACTAAGAAGCGGAGCTCGAGAGGTGTGTCAGCCTTCAAATTGTAGACGGTTGGAGTGTCAGCCAATCACGCAGCAGCTAGGCCTCTGACGTCATACCGATAAGGCATGGCCG